>JAGVSP010002264.1:0-110508 GCA_022494985.1 Micrasema minimum | reverse complement strand
AGTGTATGAACAGTGAGTGTCGCCAAATAGACAATTGATTCTAGCAAATATTGAACTAAAACCGACGCAGAACGTTGATTGAAAGGGATTAGGCACTCGGTTGTAAAGTCCTCTGTCATCAGTACATACATTACTATATAAATATTATGTATAGTTACTAATCCGCCCTGGTAGTGTAGTGATTAACGCATTAGGCTCCTATGAATGAGGTCACAGGTTCAATTTTCGGCGAGGTCAATAGATTTATTTCATGTGAGCTGCTTGCATTAGTGCCACTTCAAGGTATCTACTACTTCTACCACTCTCCCCTGTCCGCACTCAATGGTGCATAGAGCACTGCATTGATTCGCAGGTGCAGCGAATCTTGATAATTTGTTGCATGAAGGCAAGATGATCAGTCTTACGCTCGAGCGCCAGTCCTAGGTATTACATATGAAATAATGTTTATGGAATCGAACTCGCAACCTGGTAGCCCAACGCGCTAACCACCACAAGACGGGCAAGCAATAACAATAATGATTTAAGGCTTCACTCAAAGTCAGCGATGGAAATTTAGGTATTTTCAAAATGATATTCTGGTACTGTCGAAAGTCACAAAGCCTTAAAATCAATAATAACATATACTTCAAATTATTCTAGAGAAAAATCGTACACGATTTTGATTTGATTTTGAACAATGTAAGTATATGAATTCATAGTAAAAAAAATAATACATGGAAGGCTGGCATTTTTTTTTTAAATTTTCCGGATAATTATTTAGGCTCTTGTACATTTGCTTTGTACGTGACGTTTAAAATAAATAAAGCTGATAGCAAAATTTAAAAAAAAAAGGAATTTAGAACACATCAAATTCTCGGGAATAAGGGTGCCAGTTTTTATTTAATTGTCTTTATTTTCTGTAAAAACAATAGAAAACCCAGTTTCATCGTGTTATAAGTATAGGGCCAAACACGATTTTTTCTTGCCATGGTCCTCTTAATTTATACGCCTATGAAAACATTACCACCTACTCTCGAAATAGGCAAAATCCATACGCGTGGGGACCGGATACATTTGTGCGTATTAATTTCTACACCAACGTCAAATGTAATTAAAAATTGATGTGTGTGCATTTTGTGTATGTGATTTACCCTTTCCGCGATTGCAGTACCATGCCAGTTCTACCAACGGTTGGCTAAACACCATTAGTAAAACAAACCCCAAAGCAAGGGTGATTGCTTCGTGTTGATATTCACAACGTTGGCAGGCCTGTTTTTGGGCAAACACATACCGCTGGTCAAATACATGAGAGACGCATGTCGAAAAATCAGTTTTTTCATTTTTTTAACATCTAACTGCACAGTTTTCTAATAAGTTGCAAGCAGCTCATATAGATATAGGTCAGGGACATGTAGATACAGGTTGGTACTAGGACAATGCAAGTCTTTATCGGCGTTATCGACCATATCGATGATCTTTTTCCATGGATTTACGTCGATAAAAGGTCGATATTGACCTCATATCGATCTGTATCTCCATGTTGATACATTGGTGAGTTGAGTCCAGAAATGCTTAAACAGCTTACAGAAAAACATTATACATGACAAAATACCAAGCCAAAGTTTGTGGCGTGATAGAAAAAGGTGCATGGACTTGCATTCCTGTAAAGCTATTTTTCAAAATTAAAATCCTTTAATATTAGGTGTGTTGGTCTATTATAATTTTTCTTCAATAAAACAAATAAAATATTTGTTAAAAAAACTTTTTTAATAAAAGTGTAGTTAATGACTTCTTTCCACCTCGTAGCATAGTGGTAGCGCATTAAACTACTGTGCATGAGATCGCGGGTTCAATTCACATTAATTAATAAATATTTATTTACACGTGATTTTCATATCAATATTTCATGTGTGATATCTTGGACAGGTTCTGAATCGTAAGGCTGATCATCTTACCTTCATGTAATAAAAAATGATCAAGAAACACTGCACTAATCCAGTGCACTGTGCACCAATGGGCGCGGGTAAGCGAAAATAGTAGTAGTAGTAATGACTTCTTTCTCAACAATGACGGTATATATCATGTATAATTAATTATTTTTAAACTGTATTTTAGGATATCTGTGTGTGTATGCGCTCCTAAGTCTTTTAAAAATATCTATTTTTTTTTATCTTTTTTTATTCGATTTTTATCTTTTTCAATATATTTTGTCTTTTCTTCATTTTATCTTCTTTTATCTTTTTTATCCTTTTTATCTTTTTTTAAATACTTTTTCATCTTTTTTGCAAGGTTAGGTTAGGTTAGGTTAGGTTAGGTTAGGTTAGGTTATGATGTTTATGTTAGTTGTGATATATGCACATATTTCAATTTGTAAATCCTATTTTAAAATTAATTTGCATTTTCAGATATAAAATCAATTTAACGACTTTTGCCACTTTTGCGTTCAACCAGAAATACATTATTGTCAGGCCGGCATCGGTGTACTGTTGATTTTACAGTAGAAAATAAAAATCAATACTTGCCCATTAGAGGCGGCAATTGCTGAAATAAATTCCAATCACTGAACCCGCCTCTCCGGAAGTTGTTTGCTAAATTTATGTCAATGTTATTAATTTTTGACTAAATTATGCAAATTTAAAAAAATAAATCATGTTTAAATGCTCCGGAAAAAATCCTCTTTACTACTGCGATTACTTTCACTTATTCCAGACCAAATAATGCAGTTTAGCTTGATCATTTTATTACATGAAGGTAAGGTCATCAGTCTTAAGCTGAAGCGTCTTCTGAAGTGGTAAGACTCCTTTTTACTTAATTTTTTAAAATTCTAGTGAATCTATATCATCTTTGGAGTTGAGAGTGTAATATAACTTTGGAATCTGAGCTTTGAAAAAAAATCTTGTGAAAGCTTTCAAAAGTACCGTAGATTGAGTAAAATTGCACAAATTCTTATTTAACTTCGATTGTTTGTTTTGTTTACTTTATGGATAATATTACTTTGACTAAACAAATTATATTTGATAACGATTTGTGAAAATTAAAAAAAATAAAAAATTAACCAATTTATAATATGCTTCCTTGCACAATTGACAGTTGATAATCCGTCGGCAGTTTGCGGCAGAGCTGCGAGACGTGGTCTTGACTTGGGAGGATGCACATGCTGGATGCCATGCGTGGATTCCACATGCTCCACATAGGGAGCGGATATGGTATGATGATGATGATGATTCTTACATAAGATTTAATTAATTTCAGTTTTAAATTTTTTCCCCGTCTTAATCAAAATAATTTAGTGGGTTTAATTATAAAAGCGTAAACTATGGGTTATCAGGATTGAGTTACCAGTGTTATGCAGTCTTAATTTGGACAGGTATAGATTTGCACTGTTTTTTGTGTTAAAGGTATGCCTATATTATCTAACTTTGGGAAAATATATCTAAATTCTTACCTAGCTATTGAAGCCCCAGATAAAGAATAAAACAAAAATGTAAAAGAAAATGGAATTAATATTGGGTTTTAACAGATACCTCTCTAACACAGAAATGCAATCAGCCGGTCAATCAGTGATCAATTCTGGAAATAGGATTGTCTGTGTTTATTTGTGGCGTTATATAATTGTGATGGATAATGATAATTGATTAGATTTCTAAATAGGAAACAACATGGGGCGTAGTAAAACTAAAACTTTGCCCAATAATCTATTTTATTCGGAATGGATTACCTTTGTGCAAATTACCAACTGATTTATTTGATTCATATTCAAAATGTATTTTTATGATAAAATTGAATTAAAATTTGTTTTGTTGTTTTGAAACTGGTCGTGAGATTAATCAATTAAAAGTAATTAAAAACCAACAGTTTTATTTAAATAGTTTATATTGGATAACTACAAAGTGAGTGCTTCTAACATAAATTTCAAAATAAATAGGTGATTGCATGCTTTATTTTAAATCAGCATTTTCAATTAAATTTAAAAAAGCGTTTTACTCAAATAGTTTTTTTCCTTTTTTAATGAACAAATCAAGATAGAAAAACTAACAAATGCTATGTGCATTCATCAAATCACTAGAAAAATAAATGCACATAGCATTTGTGATTTTTTTTTCTATCTTTCTCTTCATTGTTAAATAAAACGTAAGAATGTTAAGCATTTTAAATCGTCGCTTCATTTCTTGATGATTATTTTTAATTTATACATAGAAATGTAGCGTTCTATCCTCCGTCTGCTTTTTGGTGAAATGACTTAATGAATGGTAAGTTATAGTAACTGGATCCGCCACGATGAGAACTCTCTGGTTACTTCGTCCGAACGAGGATCGGAAAATGGAAGAAGGATTTACCAGAGCTGGACTCAACAAGGGCGGGAAATGACGATGAAGGACCACCAGGAAGGGCGAAGTATCCTGGAATACTCTGAAAACCACGTCGAACTGACGCGGCAGGACACAAACGAGGGGAAGCAGCACACTTTACTCACTTTCACCGAGGGGGGTTTCGGGAATTGGTTTCTGGAAGCTTGGAGATGGAGCGAGTTCGACGAGGGGATATTGATGGAAATGAACGAGGCGAGAACAGGTCTTGGATTTCACAGGAAGAACGGATGATAACGAGTTCGAGGTAATGTTGCTGCGTTAAGCAAATATTTGAGAATGAAATTGGAGTTAGAAAACAGGTGACAAATCGGAATGGAATAGATGAAGGTAGGAATAAATTTCGGAAGGAATTCGAACTTCCTATCACCAGAGAGTATCAATAATGGCCAAACCAGTAACATTAAAATATACAGTAAATATACGCATTTCACAGGCTTTTATAATATATTTTTTTCATGATCTTTGACAGTAAATAAAACGATTCCATGGAAGATGGAATTAATTCGAATTTCTAGTTTTTAACCTGCTGATAATAACATTAGAACAGAAAACCAGTCATTTTCCCACAAAACGCCCGACTGTCTATTCTTTAAGCGATTCCGTAAAGTTTTTAAATTATAGTATGTACCTACCTACAAAGCTATAAAATTTTTAATCAGATTTGAAAGTTGTGAAAAAGTTTATTCAAAATTCTAGTGAACTGGAGGACAGCTGGAAAAACGTAGTGATGCGAATCAGTTATTTTCACAACCGGAAATCTGTAATCGGTAAATATAAATAATCAAATATTCGAAAAAACTTATATACCTTGGTGTAGATACCGATGCAGTGCCCTATTCACCGTTAAGTGCGGATAAAGGAAAGTAGTAGTAGTAGTAGTATATACCCATATAAGTTTTTTCGAATATTCAAGAATTTATATTTATTTATATACAAAAAACAATCTGTAATGGCAGGATTTTCGGCGCCGGTAAAAATTATGCTTCCAGTTTGGTCCGACAATATTTTTTAAGCAAAATTTAAAAAACAAGTGATTATCTCATAAATTAATTCATAAAACCAGCTGTGCATAATCGATTACATACATATATACCCTTCATGTTTTGGTTACTAATTATCAAGATTTACTGCATTTGGTGAATCAATGCAGTGCCCTATGCACCATTGGTTGTGGATTAGGGAGTATTAGTAGTACTTACGTATGGTTTTCGTTTTTTTTTTTATTTTATCATTATGTTTCCACTTTTTAGTTTTAAAATTTTTACTGATCAAAACGCCCAATTACATCAAAGCAATGCATGGAAATCGAACCCGGAACACCCGTAGTTTGAGTCCAGCGCAGCATCTTATCACTGCACTATGCGAGCTGTAAATAAATGAATAATTAAAGGACTTGTTGGTATTCGGTTATCCTTTATAATAATGTATAGATATTTAAACATCCGAATATCACCAAAACAAAATATCCAAACTAATACGGATATTACAACCGGTTACTCGCATTCTGAAAGTAGGTAGGCATTTTTAGGTTCTAAATTAAATATTTCGTAGAGTCAGAAGCCATCTATTATCGTCCAAGAGAAGCTTTGGTAACTGTCACAATTTAATTATAATTGATATCAGATTCCAAAAGCACTTAATTTATTTAATAAAGCTTCTCTAAATAGACTCAAATTTATCCGCAATAAGTTTCCTAGAGAAAATTTGATGGTGATTATAAACCTAGATAAAACGACGAAGTTAGTAAATAACTCAGATTGAAAATATTTATTGTTGCGTCCTCATATTTGACCAAGTAATACATTTAAAAAATGTTTTTTTATTAAATTTAACACAGAATTCTATATAAAAAGTTCCCTCGCCTAAGTTTTAGCAATGCATTAGGGGTAGGTGAGGTCATTTTAGTAGAGTTTTTTGCTAAAAGGTTTTACTTTAGCCCATTTTAAAGTAGGAAGTACCTCTAAAAGCTTTGTGTTTTTGCATAATTTTAGCTTAAAACTACTTTCGTAGCTTTTGAAAATTTTCACACAGAATCAATTAGTTAGTACGAATAAAAATTATAATACGTATTTTAATATTATTTTATTCGGAAAATAATAGTAATAAGTACCATCAAGTCGTGGAAAATTTCAGAATTATTGATATCTCAACAGAGACAGAGAAACTCTGGAAGTGTGGGTTATCTAGGCGTTTTCAGTTAATGGATGAAAAAGGTTGATGTATTACAACAATTATAACCCTGTAAAACGCCTAGATAACGATTTCCAGTTTTTGGTCTGTTGAGATCAATAATATCTGAATCAGCCCAGCATGGGTATAATCCAGTAATTTGTCTACAAGTATTTGTATTCTTTCAAAATGTTGTTAGAAAAAGGTTTCAATTATAACTAAACGTCGTTTTAGTTTTTGGTCCAAGAGAAATATAACTATTTCTGAATTCGATTCAATCGAATTAATTAGGAGAATTTTTTGAATGAGAGTATTTAATTTAAAAAAATCGCTGCCTTATATTTAGTTTTCCGAAACTGAGTGGTGTGGCGTTGTATCCTTTTTGCCTACCCCCTGGGCAATTGGAGTAATGATGACATAATTTAAAAAATGACGATTTGTATGTTGAAAACAAGAGAAGAAAATATTATTTCCGTATGTTTTTTTAACATAACTTTGTAAACAAATAATATTGAACGGATACCTACACAACGTAATACAATATTTGTACCTTCATTTTAGTGTAGAAAAAACTGGGTCTAAAATAAACAAACCCTCCATAAATCTCAATTAAAAAATTAATCCCTTGTCGCATTTCTGTCGTCCTGGTCGCTTTCCACCCTCTGCTTCCGGTTTGAAATACTTTCACGTTGAGGGATGCTTTTGGCCACAAAAAATATCGTGAATTTTCGCTCTTAGTTTATTAGGTCAGCAAATTTATTGGTGTACTTTGGACTGTTTATAGTTACAGTATTCGTAAAAGTATGTCCATACATCAACATTTTCGAAAGTGATTAATTTGTTCAGCCTTAAATATATTTTGGATTTATGCTTAATATTAATATAACTAAATAACTAACTAATCATCAAACTGTTTCTTTTAGGGGTAGGCAGAGAAGATAAAACGCCCTACCACTGTGTCCTGACACACTTCCTTCGTTTCCTCTACATCATACATCTTCTCATGCACACACGCCGATTACTCCGACTTTTTACATGTCCACTTTCAAGTACTTGTCGTACTTGATCAAGCCATGTCTTTTTCGTTCCCCGGCTTTTACTTTCCCGGGACACTTGAATTATAACTTCTTTTAGCCGTTCTTTCATCACTCATTCGCTCCACATGACCAAACCATCGTTGAAGCCCTTTCTTAATTTTGTCTATGATGCTTATCTCAGCCTTGCACTCGGCTAATATTTCCACATTTGTACACCTATCATACATAGTCTTACCACGCATTCGCCTGAGAGATTGCATTTTTATATTGCTCACTAAATAAAAATCCTTATCGTTTGATAGTAACATTGATCCTCCCGCGATTACACCATCAATCTCATGCCTTATTAGTTTATTGAGATCAATTCCCATAAAACATCAGGACCAAGAGGCTGTCAATCACTGTGACACGATATCATCTTTGTCGTTCGTCTAGTCTGGCATTTAACCCTCCTCCCCCACCCTGCCGCCTGAAGTTGTGACGTGGAAGCTTGAGATGAGTCGGCACTTAACACTTTGTCAGGGACTAAAAGCTCCGTCGATGCTGAAATGGCACAGTGAATCTAATTCAAGTGTCAGATTTCGAGGGAGTTGTTATTAATGATTACGTCGGAGGTTTTGTGCGCACCTTTCAAGCTTTTCCCATATTTATTTTAGCTTCTATCACTACTCAAACACAAATATAAGTCGCCCCTTTTCAAAGTTAGTCTTGTCGATTTTGTTTTGTTTTGAGATATTTACAAAAACGTTAATTGACCTCTAGGGTGGTTTAGCGCTGGTAGATAATTTTCGGTCATTTTACTTCTACTACTACTTTAAACCCAATGGTGCGTAGGGCACTGCATCGGTTACACCAAAGTGCAGTGTGTAATATCGTTAATTTTATTACATGACGGTAAGATTATCAGTCATACGGCTCATGACCAGTCCAAGGCATCACACATAAAAATTATTAATAAGAATATCAAATGTAAATAAATAAACTGCTAGTATCTTTTTTATTTTTTGTAGAAAACTATCTATTTATTGAAATAAGGTAGATCTTCGAATGTTAATTGAATTTTGATTTACTTGATATATTTTGTGATGTATTGATATGGGGGCTAAAAGGATTACACGGTGTGACATTGAAAACGGGTTTAATATATAACTGTCTTTGCTCCTCTGAGCTCTAACTGGGAATGGCCAGGCACACAGCAGACATACTCAATACACGCACACGTTCGTACATCTTCTGTCGCCCTCACACACAGTCTCTTTCACACACATATCTCACATATTCATAGCCATTTTCTGCATCTCATATTCCATAGGAGATACTATTGTCAACAATATGACAAACTCAACATTGAATATTCAATTGAAAGATCTCATTCAAAGTTAAGACAGGATGATAGGTCACAAGTCCTATAAATGCCTGAATGTTCCATAATATTCATTCCTTTAAAAAAACATCATAATCATAGTTAAGACATTCTAATTTATGTTATATGGACTAGTGTAGTTGTTCCTACTTGCATAAATAATAAAATACCTATATACTGGCATCAGCCGCGGTGTAGTGGTATGACGCTGAAATGACACTTCAGAGGTTCCGAGTTTACATTACCGGTAAAAATTCAAATGTATGGTCACCATACAGGGAATTCCATTTCAATGCTAAAAGACAAATTTTTTACTTAAAGCTTAATCATAATAGCGTGCTCTATCATAACCTAAAAATAAAAATTGAAATAAAATACTTCGCTATCTAAAAATTTCAGTGCATAAAAATTATTTTGGTCCTGTAAAAATTCAAAACATATTTCCCGAGGTAGTTAAAAATTTAGCGCGTAAAAAATGTGTTACCGCGTTAAATTTTACACCCTCGAAGGTCTCATTTTGAATAATACTACGCGTTTTCCAACACTCAGCACATTTCAGCTCGGGAGCTGATAAGGGCTGAAACTCTGCCTTTTCGGACGGGGTGCACGGGCCTTTTTACACCCTTATTTCTCCCCTTTTCTACCACTTAAAAAACATGCCGTACTGTACCCGTATACTCGTAATTAGTCAAGGTGACGTGGCAGGTTCGAATCTTTGCTGGGCAGGGTTTTGTTTTAGCATACATAGGTACATAATAAGTTTAATGTAAATTCTATAAAGACTGATATGGTATATTTCTGAAAATCAATTTGTTAAAAGAGAAGCTGGGGTTTTTACACTTTGTCTATTTTATGTGGTTGGAAAATATTGGTTTAAAACAATAATCCTTCATTTATAGGTACCATATTATAATTGTACATGAAGATTTAAATGGATCAATTTTAGGTAAATAAAATATAATGTAAAATGAGTCCTCGAATTTATTTAACAATTTTTTTAATATTTTTTTGAACAAATAATTAATAAATATATTTTGTATCATTTTTTTCTTTTTTCAAAAGAACATAAATAATTATGTTTATAAGATTGCTAAGTAATATAATTTTACCGAGATCAAGGTTTAATTTTTTTTTTAATGTGTTATTTTAACATAGTGTAAAAATGTAGAATCATTCTTACTATAAAGACCATAACAATAACATAATCTTATTTAAGACCATAGCAATAACATAATTATATATTTTATAATTATTTCCCTTTTCCTATTCTTGTATTAAATAAATCAATACTATCTTGTATTCTTTTATTATCTTTTTCGCTTTTGCCTCGTGCATGCTGCTTGAAAGAGCGTGAACACATTCACATTGACTTTCACAGTATACCCACAAACAGGCTATGCCTTGATGGGATTTCCGTTTATTTTCTAATGTAAATGTGATTTTATTTATTTCTTTGTAAACGAAAAATTTTTCTCTTGAATATATTTTTTTTTTTAAATTAAAAATTACAAGTGGTTTTTGTTATAGTTATAGTTAATTTGACAGTTTTGGTCTTAGACGGTTCAATACCTATCATGCTATCCATACTTGTTAGGTCCCCACGTCCCGTGATTCTGAAATATTGATGTTAATTAACCATCCTAGTTATTTCACCAAGGTTGCAAAGGGTATAGTTATTTGTTTCAGATTCTCAATTTACTAATATTGAGTGTAATTTGCAACCCTATGTCCTACCACACATTTCATTTTCAGGTTAAAATATTGTTTTAATCTCTGATTTTGAGCCTTCTCCCGGTTTACTCGTGTTCTAGAACAATAGGGTTCAGAGGGGGTGAAAGTCTCTGAGGGATGAGAGGGGCCAATCTGCACTCAGCTACGCAGTAATTGATTTCATAATGTAGCGGCAAGGAAGATTTATAAGCGAAATGCAACGATAGAATTCCATTTTGGAAGAACAAAGCCGAATTCGCTGAGTAGAAAAGTGACCGAGCGGTTTTTGAGTGAAAAATGCTTTTGTGATGATTGTGAATATTTTAAAATATGCGTAATAAGCTAATTTTTGTAAAAATATCACAGGAGCTAGGAAATTAGAAGTGTAAGGAATCGTCTTAAGGATATATAAATTAATTTTAAAACTGAAATATGTATATTATGTAATTCTATTTCACTATAGCAACCGCTATCAAGAAACTGTAACGACAAATGAGGTGAAGTATATTATATGGACGTCCACTGTCGACAACCCGTCGGTAGATTGCGTCAGAGCTGCGGACGTGGACCTGTTTTGGAGGATGCGCGGTAACTGGCAGCCGATCGCTTGGCTTGCTTTGTGGAATCCATACGCTCCACATAGGGAGCGGATATGGTATTATGATGAGAATATGAGTATGCGTAGCTGTTTTAAAGACCTTACTGACAGATATCATTTTATAAGATAAAAATGGACGCTGTTCTTCATCTAAAATTTATTTGTCGTCATAAAAATAATATAAGACAGTCATCATTGCAAAATCAATACAATTTTGAATTTAAATTATTGTCTTTGCACGAGCTGTCATAAAAGCGTTTTACCTCACGCATTCGATAAAAAAGTTTTAATTTATAAGTTATTTCCTCTCAAACACAACAGATCCTTTTCCAAAAAAGTGTCTGAAAAAAACTTGAAAATTCCCTTTTTTCTTCTGAAACGAATCTTCTTTGTAATTTCCTGTCTTCCACTTTCTTTGATCGCCTACGTGTTCTATCGCCATTTGTAGAAACAATTCCTAATTGTCCTTGGATGAGTAATTGGGGATAAAAGGCGTACTTTTGGACACGTTTATAATAACGTTTAATTATTTCAAAAGTCCAAATTTTAGTCCTTTGAAAAGATCTGTACTCTGTATGGAGATATTTCATCGCCTAACGGCTTATTTGATCGATGGACCATTCTGCAAATTTATCATTTGACTTTCTAAAATTAACCTAAAAAAAATATATTTTTTTTTTTGAATATTTTTTTTGACGTCATTATTTTGCAAGAGAAGCACTGAGTGGAGTTTTTATTTTTTACTTCAAAATCAATAAACAGGAGGTATATAAGGTATTTGTTAGGAGACAATAGATTTTTTCAAGAATTTTTGCAAGAAAATCTTTAAAAGCCGTTAAAAATAATAAAAAGTAATTTAAAATTTTAAAATGTCTTCGTACATAGCTGTACCTTTATATTGCGATATTTAAATAGTATAATATGTGTATAACACTTTAATTTAATTTGCTTGTTGAGAGTTCAATGCTTTTATGATAAATGCTAAAATTAATTCATATTAAAATCCAAAATCGCTCAGTAGAGAAATGCCAATTTAATTAAATCGTGTCAAATCAGTTCTTCCAATAAATGAATCAGTTGATGTGTGAAATTACGTAGGTGTTAAACCATTGAATAATGCTATAATCACTAAAGCAAATAACATGCCTTCATTTCATCGAAGCTGTATTTACATAAGCTTAGGTACAACCGAATAATTTAAAATAAAAATTGGTAGACGCGAAAATCTTAGGAAAAACCCAATTAATTGCCAAAAACATTTGATCGCTTGTTTACTATATAGCTCGTTAAATAGATTTTTTGAAGCTGGTTTTAATTTTTTCCATAAAAAATTGAAAACCTTTATACTTTGATGATATTTGATGGAGATAAAAGGCAAATAACATAAAAATACAATTTATTTTAAACAATAATACCTGAACAGGTATTTTTTTTTTAAATTTACAAGGCTCATAAAAAAGCTATCATATTCTTGATTTTGAAATATATTGAAATAAAACCATCTTTCGGTACCATTCTATCTTCTATTCTATATTCTTCTTCTTCTTTTACCGCGTTTGGAGTGGAGCATGTTGACTTCACTAGATATCTCCAGGAGACCCCTATGGCCAGCCAGCTCTCTCGCCTCCTCCGTTAGGCCCTCATCCATCAGCTCCTTCGAGTACATCCGGAAGATGGTCATCGATGGTTTACCAGGGCGGGCGGCGGGATCCTGCAGGCGTAAAGAAGAAGCGCTCGGGTTCAGGTTCTCCCGAGGCATCCGGAGTATAGTTCCCGGCACTTAAAGAAGCCAATGCTGATAGGGTTACCATATTGTGAAAATATCAAATTTTATATTTAACTTTTGATTTTAATTTTCGATGTGCAATCAAAGAACGCTTTTAAACAAAATAATTCGATTTATTCCTTTAAGAGGATAGCATTTCACGTGACTTTCCCCATATATAAACAATTATTGCATGTGGACAATGACAGAAAAATATTAAATAGAATGATTATGTCGGGCAGCCTTCGTAACATAATGGCTAGGACTCGATTCAAGATATTACGGAGCTTTCATTCCGTTGTTTGTGATATTATTCTCCTTTGTTATTGCCAGAAGACTGGCCTCTTAAGGTGGTTAAATGCAGTAAAATTTAGATAATTATTAATATCCTAACAGAGACAGAGAAACTCTGGAAACGAAATGTGGGTTATCTAGGCGTTAACAGGGCTTGTGACCTGCCATTGGCTGGGTAAAGTGGCAACTTGATGTAATACAACATTCTCCATTCCGCCCATCATCAGATAACCATATTTGACAAATTCTGGAACTACTATAAATTGAACTCATATATTTGTCGGTGTCATCTGTTGAGAAGATTGTTAAGCATTTTTGGCAATCATCTTTGTTAGTGTAGGTAAGGCTCTACCGAGCTTCATTACTTACTAGAAGGACGCTCCTGAAGATGTCTCTCCAATTTTTGTTTTTATTAAACATCAAAATCTCATCTTTATTTAAACTTTTTCAAGAAAATCTTTGAACGAAATTCTAGTATCATAAAAACTCATTTTCTAGTTAAAGTTTTAGTTAAATGCAATAATTTTTGCTTTAACTTTTTAACTACTGAACTCCAACTATTCTCCTTCATACTTCTATATTTATTTAAGGGGTGGAGTTTCACCCCCGCTGAGTTTTATGCAAAGGTTTCACTGATAAAACATAACTGACAAGTTAATTAATGACTTCTTTTCAAGGAAAATATAGTTTCGTCATTGTATACAAAGGATACATTCTAATTTAATTTAAAGCTGAAATTTTAATAGAGATTTTCGCTGTAAAAAATAACATGTTGTGAAGACGCTAAAAGCTTTCGCTTATACTTTTTTTTAAATAAAATGTCTGTAGCAGGGTTTTTACTTTTATTATACATTATACATAACCTAGTGTACATTATGACTATTCCCTATAAAAGACTATTTCATATTATTTTATTTTAAAAAAATCATTATTCTATTACTACAGTCAGTTGATTCGTGATAAATAGTTATTAAAATAATAACAACATTTTGAATGTATACAAATACTTGTAGACTAATTACTGGATTTTACCCATGCTGGGCTGATTTAAGATATTATTGATATCCCAACAGAGACAGAGAAACTCTGGAATCAAATGTGGGTTATCTAGCGTCGTTTACAGGGCTTATGACCTGTCATTGGCTGGGTTAAGTGGCCACTTGATGTACTACAACATTCTCCATTCCTGCCCATCATCTGATTAACCATATATATGACAAATTTTTGTAACTGATTATAAATTAAATCGTCTACGTCGTTCCACATTACCGAAATTTTTCTATACTGGTGTAATATGTTGAGAAGATTGTTAAGCATTTTTTTTGGCAATCATCTTTATTAGTGTAGGTAAGGCTCTACTGAGCTTTATTACTTACTAGAAGACGCCTGAAGATGTCTCTCCAATTATTTTTTTTGCTTTATATTTTTAACCAGTAAATATTTTTAAAATAAAAAGATATAATTTTCCAGTAAAGCAAATGACAAGTCATAAGCCTGTAAACGCCTAGATAACCCACATTCGTTTCCAGATTTCTCTGTCTCTGTTGGGATATCAATAATATCTGATATTAGCCCAGATGGGTATAAATTTAGTAATTTGTCTACAAGTATTTGCACACATTCAAAATGTTGTTAAAAATGTAAAATATAATTTACAAAGTTTTTATGTCCTCCCGCTTACAAAGTTTTGGGCAGTTAATTTAGATTTAAAAACCAAATTTTAGACTCGATTATCTTTACATGTTATCAAACAAAGAACCATTCTTGAAATGATTAATTTCTGAAAGATATTTTTTTTTTCAATGTTGGCTGTTACTACAGTTAACATAGTCCCTTCTTAACTTCCAATTTTTGATACGCGCCCGAGCATTTCATTACATAGTTCTTTTTTTCTTTTGTAAAGTTAGTAAGTTTTTTGGATAGAATAGTGCGATGCACGATGAGTAGTACCTACGTATAACATTTTATACGGTAATATAAGAAATTCTAATATTAAGTATGAATCTAAGTAGGTAGATTTTTACTTTTAGCTTGCAAATATTTGCTCACGGTGTTACCAAGATGTCCAGAAGCGCGTTGCGTGATAGGACCGGAAGTCGGCGGAGGGGAGGCTTTACAGGAAGTGGCGGAAATTCGGTTTTGTCAGGCCTTTTACAACACACAAGTAGGCTTCCTTTCTCTCCTGCGGCCAAATTTACGGCAGCAGAAGCACTCCGAACGGTTTGGTTGACCACAATGACCTGGAATGACCCTTATGACCGTTCAAAGTAAGTACCACTGCAGAAAACTTATTTTTTATGTATTTATAATAAATTCTTTATTTTAAGATCCAAGCATTCTTTGAAAATTATGTTTCAAGTAACACGTAAAAGTATGAACATGTGCTTATTACACGTAGTATAATGTTCACATGTTTTTTTTACTCTATGAAATACCTCACTTGGCAAGTCCCGTGCTGAGGTATTAAAAAAAATAAAAAAATCGAAGGTAACTTTATTTTGGTAAAATCCTTGGGCTAAAAAAAACACCTGATTTGATTTATTTTGTGCATCCTTTTTTCTCGTATCCACCTACTGGTGTTTACACAAGTACTTTACGCTTTTTAGAGTCAAGTGCAGCATAATATTTTAATTATATTAGTTTATTAGTAAAAACAATCCTTAGTGTAAAAATGATAAATGATGAATTCACATATTTGCTATTGGCTCCCGATGACAAACGGCAACATTGCGGTTTATCGGGACGGCATTATTTTTGTTTTCAAATGTTCAAATGTTATTTTTATTTTCTCAATAAAGAACTTTCAACAAAAAAAAAAATTAAAAAAATCAACATATTTTTTTAATGAACACTAAATTTAATTTATTTTGACCAGGGCCTTATTAAAGGTTGCCCAATGTGCTAAGTAAACCAACTTTCAGCTCAATTCTGAATAATTTTTTTCTTTGATTTACATAGTAAATTTAATACCAAATATTTTTTTTCCTTAACCCTAGAAAGATAACCTTATTTTATGGTAGTGAAAAGATAAACAAGCGCCTGAGAGGCGCACAATATTTAAAACATATTTGTTCAATAATTTAAAATAATTATGTATATTTTTTTATCTAAGTAAATAAAACATTAATGTTTATTATAATTTTTTATTTTAAGAAAAATATGTAGGATATTAAAAGCCCTTTACTAAAAGTAACAAAAACCAGCAGTCTTCTATATTAAGGTATTTATGCCACATTTTGTACCACAGTTTTGTTGCTATGACGGTATGTATCGACAAAACTGTGGTTCTTACCGAGCAGAAGCGACCGTCACTCGGAGATGACCAACGACTGAGTTGGTTTGGCAACACAAGCTTGCACGCGCTTCGGTTAGAAAAAGACAGCAATATATTTGTTTCGCGGGCGCCTCAGCGCACGTTATCTTTCTAGGGTTAATCTTTTGTTCACATAAAAATATATTGAGCACTACACTAACAGTTAATTTTAACGACTACTTACAACCAAAAAAGGTTTAAATGTTATTTTTTAATCTGTGTCGAATCGAATTTTTTTTCTCGAAATCATCTTAAGATTGCAGATTTTTCTTTGCCGAATTGTAAAACCCTTGAAATAAAACGCACAAACCCCAAACTGCGTACTTTTCACGCCGTAAAAAACCTCCCCTATGAAGCGTAGCGCCCGTTTTGAAAAGGCAGGATGTTTGGAGGGTGTTTATGGGAAATGCGTTTTATTTTTTGTGCCTGTTCCCTGTCAATAGGTCTTGTATATTAAAGGAAAACGATGCATTCTGAGTCTGATGGAATCTCCTAATATTAAAATATTATATTATAACACACTGATTTTTGTTATTTTTTATTACATTTTTTATTATTGCATCTCCTTGTAAAATAATAAAAACGTCAACAAACTGAAAAAAAAAAATAGATGTTCTTATTTTAAGTAACGAAACTTTATAATATAAACGATTTGAGCAAGACCAAAAATCTTAATCAACGAATATTTTATTTGACATTAAACAATAACTAAAAAATAATCGGCTGGCTAGGCCATATACTACGTATGCCTCCTGAGAGCCTTAACCATGCTTGTCTATTTTACAAGGCATCAGGTTCTCGGCGTCCTGGTCGTTCACCGTTGACAATTCGTCGGCAGTTTGCGTCAGAGCTGCGGGACGTGGCCTAGACTTGGGAGTATGCACGGGAGCTGGCGGCCGACCGCTTGGCCTGGAGGCAGTTTGTGGATTCCATATGCTCCACATAGGAAAAAAAAACAATTTAAAAAAACAATTGTGTTTAAATAACTGCTAACCTACAATAGTTTTGTCTTAGGGTAAGAACACAAAATAAGAATAAAGCTTGTTAGTACAGAAAGTAGGTACCTAAAAAAGGGCAAAAGAAATTGAAAATTGAAAAAAAAAATGTAATGACATACCAGGAAGAAGTTTAAATAATAAAAATAGTTAAAAATTAGTTAAATCATTAATTTCAGTACGATGTCCTAAAAAACTGATATGGACGAATCTGGTATGCCAGGAATTATTTGGAAAACACCAGGTACCATCCAAAACGCTTTATAATTTAAACATATAAAAAACCAAAACATTAAATAGATGTTTTTCTTCATTTGTATTAATTTTATTTCCCTCCATTAGGTTTTAATATTAATAAGTCTTCTTTGTACAACACCGAATTATATATTAAAGAAGTAAGATGTCTGTATAAATAATTTGAACAAATCATGGCTTTGGGATTTGGGAGTATAATCAGAAGATCCGGATCCCTGGTAATACCGCAAGGATGAAAATATCATTAGGGGAGGGAAATAAAAATTACTAAGAAGATGAGAAGGTATGTATCGCTGATACCCTGTCAAAAATAATACCACCCTAAAAAGGGAAGCCTTTTAAAAGAAAACCGTAATTTTCTGTGTAGGTGCGCGATTTTTCGCAGGTTTATTTTTTTAAGGTAAACTTCGCTATTAGCTCTGTGTTGTCTTATTATTAAAATAGTCAAAAGTTAATAAAATCTGCATTTTATTTTAATTCTTACATTTAAAAAATACCAGCTTATGTATGTGTTCGTTTTTGCTATCCTGATTAATATTTGTCCGCTTCGTAGCACAGTGGTAGCGCATTTGGCTACCGTGCATGAGGTCGCGGGTTTGATTCCCGTAGGGGGCCAACATAAAATATTTATTTACGTGTCAATCTCATATTAATATTTCATGCGTGATTCCTTGGACTGGTACTGAAGCGTAAGACTGATCACCTTACCTTCATGTAATAAATTGATCAAGAATCACTGCACTAAAAGTAGTAATAGTGGATTATTATCATCATCATCATCATTACCATACCATACCATACCATCCCTATGTGGAGCATTTGGATTACATAAACTGCCTCCAAGCCATGCGATCGGCTGCCAGTTCACGTGCATCTTCCCAAATCAAGTTCACGTCCCGCAGCTCTGACGCAAACTGTTACCTACGCATTATTATACCTAGTGTAAACATCTCTGTTTTGGAAATCAGACAAAAATATATCTTGTTGTATATTTCATTTATTGAAATCTAATTCTACATTCAATATTTTATTCATAATAGTGCATAATTGCATTTGGTATCTCCTTCATAAATTTGTAAATGAACAATGGTGTTTTTATTCCGCTTCGTGACATTAATGAATTGGTGCTAATCTTAGGCACAGCCTTAAAGTATGTTTTAAATCATTGAAAATCGTTGGTACGACCAAAATGCACATAACATTAATATAAAATTACGTCTTTCTGGTATTTTTAATATTTCAACTTTGTCTCATTCTGTTTTTCTTGTTAAGGTTAAATACTACAGGGTGTATTATAATTAAATCTGGAAACTTGGTTAAGTTTTTAATATGCTTAAGGAAATAGAGCAACTTTCAGCGTCTGAAGCCTTAAACGAGGTTTTATCAGCTTTTATAATTAAGGACATTCAAAAGAGAGCGCTTGTTTTTTTCTGTTTAAGGAAAGTTATCCTGGGTTGCGTTTATTAAACAAAAAGAAACAGAACCTTAGTTAAAATCTGGAAGGTACTCAAAACTCAACTATTTTCAAAATATTTTTAAGAGATGTTTTCCTTTTGACCTCCTTCGCAGAAGTAGGTATAAAAACATAAGAATATAAAAAGTTTATAAGATAAGTGTGTGTTATGAATGACTTCCACAGAAATTAGAATATTTCGGTTTGGACGTTTGATTATTTAAAAACAACTTTAATTAAATATCGCAATTTAGTACAGTTTTCGGTCACGCATATAGTGCGCATTAGGCGTCCATGAAGCCGCTTGAAATGGCTTTATAAACAAACCTATGTAA
Organism: Micrasema minimum; assembly: GCA_022494985.1. Taxonomy (NCBI): domain Eukaryota; kingdom Metazoa; phylum Arthropoda; class Insecta; order Trichoptera; family Brachycentridae; genus Micrasema; species Micrasema minimum. The sequence continues at coordinate 90,872 of JAGVSP010002264.1, read as the reverse complement.
GAAACTAAAGGCAGACTTTTTGTATCAATTTAGAGTGTATTTTAAAACGATTTAAAAAATAATTAAAAAATATGGTACAACGTTAATACGATTAAATAACTAGATAAAATTATGTGACGAGGAAAGCCTGGCACCCATTGATATATAATACTTAGATCTGCCTTGCAGAGTAAATTATTTAGAAAAAGTAATGACAACGAAGAATCCGCACCTCAATACACTTACACGGGTCGACCCTATCAGAGCCCTTCGACTGCCGGCCGAGCATCCGCACCGCAAAAGGTATGGGCTAAAATATAGGGTTACAGTAAAAAGTTGTAACGTAGAGGGTGTGAGGCTTACCTGATTTGCTCATCATCCTCTAACGCTCACCTGCATAGCTCAATCATTAGCAAGAGACTCACGAAAATTTATAAAAGTAGCAAGATTGAAATACCACAGAGTTCAGAATATAAATAAAACAAGGCTACAGAAATTCAATGTGTGTAATTAAAAATATAAGTATGTTTACAAGGTTGAGATGATTGTGCTAGGCACGGTAAGTATATAGGTTTATGATTTTTGACAAGATTATAATAAAGATATAGTTGCAAATATAGGTTGAAAACTTAAGTAATGAATCCATCCATCGAATCATTCATACTGGAATTTACAAATAAAAAAAGTTGTACGTCGAAGATTGAAGAAAAAGCAGTCTAGTGGTTGATATGAACGAAGTGATTTGGAGGTTAAGAATTTAATTTTATGTAGAGGTGAAATTTTGAAGAGAGGTGAAGAATCCATGTATCGTCAGTGTGCAGTGTCCACATCAGGACCTGCACGAGGTGAAGCTTTGTTAATTAGTCCTTTGAGGCATCAAATTGTTAAATATATCCTCACACGTGGTCCAGAAATTTCACGCGTGAGAGAAGACGGATATAGGATAATATCTGCGTTCTGTGATGTACCGGTCAGCGTGTGACACTCGGTAACTAGCTGATAACTAGACACGGATCAGTGTCTAGGCCATTTTTTAAATTATAAATAATATCATATTATGTCAGGAGTATAAAGGTTTAAAATAAAAAAGTATAGAAGGAAAAGAAGGGCTTATACCAGGAAAAGAGATAAGAGTGACTGGGCTGTTTTAGTACTTAGTTTTGATTCGGGAGGAAGTTAATAATAAAAAGGCCTATAACACTACGATACGTCTTCAATCCGCTCACATGACCAAACCATGCCGAAGTCTGTTTCTGAATAGAACATAAATGCGCCTTATCTCAGCTTGCACTCGGCTAATATTTCCAATTTGTACACCTATTATCATACATAGTCTTACCACGCATTCGCCTGAGAGATTGCATTTTTATATTGCTCACTAAATAATAATATCCTTATCGTTTGATAGTAACATTGATCCTCCGCGATTACACCATCAATCTCATGCCTTATTAGTTTATTGAGATCAATTCCATAAAAACATCAGGACAAGAGGCTGTCAATCACTGTGACACGATATCATCTTTGTCGTTCGTCTAGTCTGGCATTTAACCCTCCTCTCCCACCCTGCCGCCTGAAGTTGTGACGTGGAAGCTTGAGATGTGTCGGCACTTAACACTTTGTCAGGGACTAAAAGCTCCGTCGATGCTGAAATGGCACAGTGAATCTAATTCAAGTGTCAGATTTCGAGGGAGTTGTTATTAATGCGATTACGTCGGAGGTTTTGTGCGCACCTTTCAAGCTTTTCCCATATTTATTTTAGCTTCTATCACTACTTCAAACACAAATATAAGTCGCCCCTTTTCAAAGTTAGTCTTGTCGATTTTTGTTTTGTTTTGAGATATTTCACAAAAACGTTAATTGACCTCTAGGGTGGTTTAGCGCTGGTAGATGTTTTTCGGGTCATTTTACTTCTACTACTACTTTAAACCAATGGTGCGTAGGGCACTGCATCGGTACACAAGTGCAGGTGTGTAATATCGTTAATTTTTTACATGACGGTAAGATTATCAGTCATACGGCTCATGACCAGTCCAAGGCATCACACATAAAATATTAATAAGAATATCAAATTGTAAATAAATAAACTGCTAGTATCTTTTTTTATTTTTTGTAGATAAACTATCTATTTATTGAAATAAGGTTAGATCTCTTCGAATGTTAATTGAATTTTGATTTACTTGATATATTTGTGATGTATTGATATGGGGGCTAAATAGGAATATACACGGTGTGACATTGAAAACGGGTTTAATTTATAAACTGTCTTTGCTCCTCTGAGCTCTAACTGGGAATGGTCAGGCACACAGCAGGACATACTCAATTCACGCACACGTTCGTACATCTTCTGTCGCCCTCACACACAGTCTCTTTCACACACATATCTCACAAATTCATAGCCATTTTCTGCATCTCATATTCCATAGGAGATACTATTGTCAAATTGTATTATGTACAAACTCAACATTGAATATTCAATTGAAAGATCTCATTCAAAGTTAAGAACAGGATGATTAGGTCACAAGTCCTATAAATGCCTGAATGTTCCATAATATTCATTCCTTTAAAAAAACATCATAATCATAGTTATGATATTCTAATTTATGTAATATATGGACTAGTGTAGTTGTTCACTACTTGCAATAAATAATAATAATACCTATATACTGGCATCAGCCGCGGTGTAGTGGTTATGACGCTGAAATGACACTTCAGAGGTTCCGAGTTCCATTCCGGTAAAAATTCAAATGTATGATACAGGAAATTCCATTTCAATGCTAAAAGACAAATTTTTTACTTAAAGCTTAATCATTAATAGCGTGCTCTTTCATAACCTAAAAATAATTAATTGAAATAAAATACTTCGCTATCTAAAAATTTTCAGTGCATAAAACATTATTTTAGGTCCTGTAAAATTCAAAACTTATTTCCCGAGGTAGTTAAAAAATTTTAGCGCGTAAAAAGTGTTACCGCGTTAAATTTTACACCCTCGAAGGTCTCATTTTGATATAATACTATACGCGTTTTCCAACACTCAGCACATTTTCAGCTCGGGAGCTGATAAGGGCTGAAACTCTGCCTTTTCGGACGGGGTGCACGGGCCTTTTTACACCCTTTTTTCTCCCCTTTCTACCACTTAAAAACATGCCGTACTGTACCCGTATTACTCGTAATTAGTCAAGGTGACGTGGCAGGTTCGAATCTTTGCTGGCAGGGTTTTGTTTTAGCTTTCACATAGGTACATAATAAGTTTAAATGTAAATTCTATAAAGACTGATATGGTTATATTTCTGAAAATCAATTTGTTAAAAGTGAAGCTGGGGTTTTTACACTTTGTCTATTTTTATGTGGTTGGAATAATATTGGTTTTAAAATCAATAATCCCCTTCATTTATAGGTACCTATTTATAATTGTACATGAAGATTTAAATTGGATCAATTTTAGGTAAATATAATATTATAATGTAAATTGAGTCCTCGAATTTATTAACAATTTTTTAATATTTTTTGAACAATATAATTAATAAATATATTTTGTTTCATTTAGTTTCTTTTTCAAAAGAACATAATAATTATGTTTATAAGATTGCTAAGTATTATAATTTTACCGAGATCAAGGTTTAATTTTTTTTTTTATGTGTTATTTTAACATAGTGTAAATGTAGAATCATTCTTACTATTAAAGACCATAACAATAACATAATCTTATTTAAGGTCCTTAGCAATAACATAATTATATATTTTATAATTATTTCCCTTCTTCCTATTCTTGTATAAATAAATCAATATCTTGTATTCTTTTAATTATCTTTTTCGCTTTTGCCTCGTGCATGCTGCTTGAAAGAGCGTGTGAACACATTCACATTGACTTTCACAGTATACCCACAAACAGGCTATGCCTTGATGGGATTTCCGTTTATTTTTCTATTGTTTAATGTGTTTTTATTTATTTCTTTGTAAACGAAAATTTTTCTCTTGAATATATTTTTTTTAAGTAAAAATTACAAGTGGTTTTTGTTATAGTTAAATTTGACAGTTTTGGTCTTAGACGGTTCAATACCTATCATGCATCCATACTTGTTAGGTCCACGTCCCGTGATTCTGAAATATTGATGTTAACTTACCATCCTAGTTATTTTCACCAAGGTTGCAAAGGGTATAGTTATTTGTTTCAGATTTTCTCAATTTACTAATATTGAGTGTTAATTTGCAACCCTTATGTCCTACCACACATTTCATTTTCAAGGTTAAAATATTGTATTTAATCTCTGATTTTGAGCCTTCTCCCCGGTTCACTCGTGTTCTAGAACAATAGGGTTCAGGGGGTGTGAAAGTCTCTGAGGGTATGAGAGGGGCCAATCTGCACTCAGCTACGCAGTATTGATTTCATAATGTAGCGGCAAGGAATATTTATAAGCGAAATGCAACGATAGAATTCCATTTTGGATGAACAAAGCCGAATTCGCTGAGTAGAAAAGTGACCGAGCGGTTTTGAGTGAAAAATGCTTTTGTGATGATTGTGAATATTTTAAAATATGCGTAATAAGCTAATTTTTGTAAAAATATCACAGGTGCTAGGAAATTAGAAGTGTAAGGAATCGTCTTAAGGATTTATAATTTAATTTTAAAACTGAAATATGTATATTATGTATTTCTATTTTCACTATAGCAACCAGCTATCAATAGATAACTGTAACGACAAATGAGGTGAAAGTATATTATATGGACGTCCACTGTCGACAACCCGTCGGTAGATTGCGTCAGAGCTGCGGGACGTGGACCTGTTTTGGAAGGATGCGCGGTAACTGGCAGCCGATCGCTTGGCTTAGTGGCAATTTGTGGAATCCATATGGTCCACTTAGGGAGCGGATATGGTATTATGATGAGATATGAGTTATGCGTAGCTGTTTTTAAAGACCTTACTGACAGATATACATTTTATAAGATAAAAAATGGACGCTGTTCTTCATCTATAAATTTATTTGTCGTCATAAATAATATATATAAGACAGTCATCATTGCAAAAATCAAATACAATTTTTGAATTTTAAATTATTGTCTTTTGCACGAGTTGTCATAAAAAGCGTTTTACCTCACGCATTCGATAAAATATTTTTATTTATAAGTTATTTCCTCTCAATACACAACAGATCCTTTTCCAAAAAAGTGTCTGAAAAAAAACTGAAAATTCCTTTTTTTCTTCTGAAAACGAATCTTCTTTGTAATTTCCTGTCTTCCACTTTCTTTGATCGCCTACGTGTTCTATTCGCCATTTGTAGAAACATATTCCTAATTGTCCTTGGATGAGTAATTGGGGATAAAAGGCGTACTTTGGACACGTTTTATAATAACGTTTAATTATTTCAAAAGTCCAAATTTTAAGTCTTTGAAAAGATCTGTACTCTGTAATGGAGATATTTCATCATCCTAACGGCTTATTCGATCGATCGTCCATGGACCATTCTGCAATTTATCATTTGACTTTCTAAAATTAACCTAAACAAAAATATATATTTTTTTAGAAATATTTTTTTGCCGTCATTATTTTGCAAGAGAGAGCACTGAGTGGACAGTTTTTATTTTTTACCTCAAAATCAATAAACAGGAGGTATATAAGGTATTTGTTTGGAGACAATAGATTTTTTCAAGAGTTTTTTGCAAGAAAATCTTTAAAAGCCGTTAAAAAATAATAAAAAGTATTTTTAAATTTTAAAATGTCTTCGTACATAGGTTCCTTTATATTGCGATATTTTAAATAGTGTATAACACTTTAATTTAATTTGCTTGTTGAGAGTTTCAAGGCTTTTATGATAAATGCTAAAATTAATTCATATTAAAATCCAAAATCGCCTCAGTAGAGAAATGCCAAATTTAATTAAATCGTGTCAAATCAGTTCTTCCAATAAATGAATCAGTTGATGTGTGAAATTACGTAGGTGTTAAACCATTGAATAATGCTATAATCACTAAAGCAAATAACATGCCTTCATTTCATCGAAGCTGTATTGACATAAGCTTGTATAACCGAATAATTTAAAATAAAAAATTGGTAGACGCAAAAATCTTAGGAAAACCCAATTAATTGCCCAAAACATTTGATCGCTTGTTTACTATATATGCTCGTTAATAGATTTTTTGAGACTTTAATTGTTTCCATAAAAAATTTAAATCCTTTGTACTTTTGATGATATTGGATGGAGATAAAAAGCAAATAACAGAAAAATACCATTTATTTAAACAATAATACCTGAACAGATTTTTTTTTTTTAAATTTACAAGGCTCATTTAAAAAGCTATTTTATTCTTGATTTTGAAAGATATTGAAATAAAACCATCTTTTCGGTACCATTCTATTTCTTCTATTCTACTTATTCTTCTTCTTCTTTTACCGCGTTTGGAGTGGAGCATGTTGACTTCACTAGATATAACTCCAGGAGACCCCTATGGCCAGCCAGCTCTTTCGCCTCCTCCGTTAGGCCCCTCATCCATCAGCTCCTTCGAGTACATCCGGAAGATGGTCATCGATGGTTTACCAGGGCGGGGTGCGGGATCCTGCAGGCGTAAAGAAGAAGCAGCTCGGGTTCAGGTTCTCCCGAGGCACTCGGAGTTTAGTTCCCGGCACTTAAAGAAGCCAATGCTGATAGGGTGACCATATTGTGAAAATTATCGATTTCATATTTAACTTTTGATTTTAATTTAACGATGTGCATCAATTACGAAGAAACGTCAAACGCTTTAAACAAAATATATTCGATTTATTTCCTTTAAGAGGATAGCATTTCACGTGACCAAACCACGCTTCCCCATATTATAACAATTTATTGCATGTGACAATGACAGAAAAATATTAATAGAATAATTATGTCGGGCAGCCTTCGTAACGATAAATGGCTAGGACTCGATTCAAGATTATTACGGAGCTTTCATTCCGTTGTTTTGTGATATTATTCTCCTTTGTTATTGCCAGAAGACTGGCCTCTTAATTATTAATATTATTATGGATAATTTATATAGCGCCGTTTTCGTATAAATATTACCTCAAGGGCGCTTTAAATATTGAATTTAACGGCTCGGGAAATTTAAAGTGAGTGAAACCTCAATTTCTGAGTAGGAAATACCATTATCAAAATTAATCAAAAGATTTAGAGAACATATAGGTCTTAAGTTTCTTTCGAAACATCACTACACTCTCACAGTTGAGCACTTCTGGTGGGAGTGCATTCCAAACCACAGGGCCCGCAACCGCAAAAGCGCGCTCTCCAAACTTTGTGCGCTTATTACGGATCGGGTGGCTAAATGCAGTAAATTTAGATATTATTAATATCCTAACAGAGACAGATAAAACTCTGGAAACGAATGTGGGTTATCTAGGCGTTAACAGGGCTTGTGACCTGCCATTGGGCTGGGTAAAGTGGCAACTTGATGTAATACAACAATTCTCCATTCCGCCCATCATCAGAATAACCATATTTGACAAATTCTGGAACTAACTATAAAATTGAACTCATCTTTGTCGGTGTCATCTGTTGAGAAGATTGTTAAGCATTTTTGGCAATCATCTTTATTAGTGTAGGTAAGGCTCTACCGAGCTTCATTACTTACTAGAAGACGCCTGAAGATGTCTCTCCAATTTTTGTTTTATTAAACATCAAAATCTCATCTTTATTTAAACTTTTCAAGAAAATCTTTGAACGAAATTCTAGTATCATTAAAAACTCATTTTCTAGTTAAAGTTTTAGTTAAATGCAATAATTTTTTGCTTTAACTTTTTAACTACTGAACTCCAACTATTTCTCCTTCATACTTCTATATTTATTTAAGGGGTGAGTTTCACCACCCGCTGAGTTTTATGCAAAGGTTTCCAGCTGAAAAAACATAACTGACAAGTTAATTAATACTTCTTTTTCAAAAGAAAATTATAGCTTCGTCATTGTATACATATTTAATATTATTTTATAAGAAATTATTGGCAGTTCATAATGGAGTTCTGGTACCAACCCTTATGTATGGTAGTGAAGTGTGGTGTTGGAAAAAGAAGGATGAAAGTAGATTGAATGCAGTTGAAAATGCAATCACTCAGGCGAATGTGTGGTAAGACTATGTATGATAGGTGTAAAAATGTTGAAATTAGAGCAGAGCGCAAGGCTGAGATAAGCATTATCGACAAAATTAAGAAAGGTCTTTTACGATGGGTTCGGTCATGTAGAGCGAATGGATGATGAAAGAACGGCTAAAAAAAATATATGATGCGACTGTACCTGGATGTAGAAATCGAGGAAGGCCGAGAAAGACATGGAATGATCAAGTAAAACAAGTGCTTGAAAGTGGGCATGTAAGAAGTCGGAATAATCGACGTACGTGCATGAGAAGATGTATGAATGTGGAGGAAGCAAGAGAAGTGTGCCAGGACAGAGTGGTGCGGCGTTCTATCCTCTCTGCCTAACCCTTCAGGGAAATGGCGTGATGGTTAGTTAGTTAGTTAGTTAGTTAAAATAATAACAACATTTTGAATGTATACAAATACTTGTAGACAAATTACTGGATTATACCCATGCTGGGCTGATAACAGATATTATTGATATCCCAACAGAGACAGAGAAACTCTGGAATCAAATGTGGCTTATGACCTGTCATTGGCTGGGTTAAGTGGCCACTTGATGTACTACAAACATTCTCCATTCCGCCCATCATCTGATAACCATATGTATGACAAATTTTTGGAACTGATATATATTGAATTCTTCTACGTCGTTCCACATTACCGAAATTTTCTTTACTGGTGTCATATGTTGAGAAGATTGTTAAGCATTTTTTTTGGCAATCATCTTTATTAGTGTAGGTAAGGCTCTACTGAGCTTTATTACTTACTAGAAGACGCCTGAAGATGTCTCTCCAATATTTTTTTTTGCTTTATATTTTTAACCGGTAAATCTTTTTACCAGTAAAGCAAATGACAGTTCATAAGCCCTGTAAACGCCTAGATAACCCCACATTCGTTTCCAGAGTTTCTCTGTCTCTGTTGGGATATCAATAATATCTGATATTAGCCCAGCATGGGTATAATTTAGTAATTTGTCTACAAGTATTTGCACACATTCAAAATGTTGTTAAAAATGTAAAATATAATTTACAAAGTTTATGTCCTCCGCTTACAAAGTTTTGGGCAGTTAATTTAGATTTGAAAACCCAATTTTACTCGATTATCTTTACATTGTTATCAAACAGAAGAACCATTCTTGAAATGATTTAATTTTCTGAAAGATATTTTTTTTTTTCAATGTTGGCTGTTACTACAGTTAACATAGTCCCTTCTTAACTTCCAATTTTTGATACGCGCCCGAGCATTTCATTACATAGTTCTTTTTTCTTTTGTAAAGTTAGAAGTTTTTTGGATAGAATATGCGATGCACGAAGAGTAGTACCTACGTATAATATTTTTATACGGTAATATAAGAAATTCTAATATTAAGTATGAATCTAAGTAGGTAGATTTTTACTTTTAGCTTGCAATATTGCTCACGGTGTGTTACCGGATGTCCAGAAGCGCGTTGCGTGATAGGACCGGAAGTCGGCGGAGGGGAGGCTTTACAGGAAGTGGGAAAATTCGGGTTGTGTCAGGCCTTTTACAACACACAAGTAGGCTTCCTTTCTCTCTTGCGGCCAAATTTACGGCAGCAGGAAGCACTCCGAGACGGTTTGGTTGACCACAAGTGACCTGGAATGACCCTTATGACCGTTCAAAGTAAGTACCACTGCAGAAAACTTATTTTTTATGTGTTTATAATAAATGTCTTTATTTTAAGATCCAAGCATTCTTTGAAAATATGTTTCAAGTAACACGTAAAAGTATGAACATGTGCTTATTACACGTAGTATAATGTACACATGATTTTTTTACTTTATGAAATACCTCACTTGGCAAGTCCCGTGCTGAGGTATTCAAAAAAATTGCGGTTTTATCGGGACGGCATTTATTTTTGTTTTAAATGTTCCAAATGTTATTTTTATTTTCTCAAAAAGAACTTTCAACAAAAAAATAAAAGTTAAAAAAATCAACATATTTTTTAATGAAGCACTAAAATTTAATTTATTTAGACCCAGCGGCTTATTAAAGGTTGCCCAATGTGCTACTCGAAACCAACTTTCAGCTCAATTCGGATCAATTTTTTCTTTGATTTAAGATAGTAAAATTTAATACCTAAATATTTTTTTGCTTACCCTAGAATCATAACCTTATTTTATGGTAGTGAAAAATATAAACAAGCGCCTGAGAGGCGCATTGGTATTGAAAACAGATTTATTCAATAATTTTAATAATTATGTTTATTTTTTTATTACAAAACAAATAAAATATTAAGTTTAAAATAATTTTTCTATTTGTGAAAAATGATGTAGGATATTAAAAGCCCGGTTTACTTAAACGTATATCAGCCACCGAGTTAGGTCTTCTTGTACTCGCCCGGCAGATGACAAGACCCATCTTGAATACCAATTTATTTTGTTTGACAACTTTTGGTATGCTATCTACAACACTTGTATTTTTAACTCGAAAACAAACTAAGACAACTCCACTTGAAGTTGACCAGTGACTGAGTTTGTCGGAAATGCAAGATTACATTCTGCTATTGTTAGAAAAATTTATTAATAAGTATAAAATTCGTTTCATGCTCAGTCACTACACTTATCAATTAGTAGTTTCTACAATTCACATAAAAAATATATTAACTTATCATCACGTAGAATTAATTTTAAAATCGAATTCTACAACCATAATAGGTTTAACCTGAACTTGGGCGATCTGTGTCAGAACATATGCCAGACGTGCTTTGTCCAGACAATGACACTTTTCGCAACGTGGCGTGAAAGAGAGTACGAGACAAATGGTACCAGCGCGGCATGTATTGTCAACGCACATTCCCAACTCCGCCGACAAAATCACTCCGTACTCACGCAAATATGAATATCAAAACATAGATTGGAACAAAGGCAGGACGTCTCGCAGGTGTCTCTACTTGGAACGAATAATTTTGAAATTTTGTACATGTACGGACTCAATAGGTCTTGTATGTTAAAGTTAAGCGCTATTTCACTATGTTACCGATGTACATATTTCTAATTTGAATAAGAGAATGCAGTAACAGTAATCAGTGATCGTTGTATTTAACATAAGCATCTAATTTTATGCATAATCCGAGTAAAATAAGCATAAACATCAACAAACTGATACAACCAATTGATGTATTCTTATTCAAAAATAACGAAACTGAAAACTTGATAAACTTGCTTATATATTTAACTAAAAATTTAGTCAGTCGTACTAATTGTTGATTGTAGCGTCAACCATAATTAAAAAATAAACGTTCTTTCAAGTCAAAATACATCATTTAATTTAATGAAATAAAACGATGAGTTTTGCCAAATTTACAGGACTATAAGGTTAATCGAGAACTGGTCGTCCACGTTGACAATACATTAAAAAATTGCGTTCAGAGCTGAGAAAGTGGCATAAACTTGGAAAATGCATTTTTAATTTTGTGATTGACCGTTGACATTAAGCATTTGATTTCAGATTTCACAAGCTACAGAAGGGAAAAAAAAACATTAAAAAATCATTATTTTTGATGAGACTGGCTAAACTACAATAGTTTGTTCTTAATCATAAGTATTCTGAGAAAACAACTAATAAAGCTTGTAAGTACAAACAAATCGAATCTAAAAGAGGCTATCAAAATTTTAAATGAAGAAAAAAAATGAAAGACATTACCAGGAAGTTTTTGAACAAGCTAAACCACTTGAGCCACAGTGCAAATCATTATTTCAATATGAAATTCTAAAATTTTGATATGTCGATACGGGCAAGGACGTTCGGATGACAGCTTTGAACCCACCAAGGTCCTCCCACAAACCGCCTGATAAACCAATACTAGCATAAGTCAAAACAGAAGCAAAAAATTAAATGATGTCATCGCTATTATTAATACTTTATTTTAGCACTACGATTAGTTTCAAAATGCCGGATAATTTTACTTGAAAAACTGACAAATTAATAAGATTACAAGAACAAATTATATTGTTGTCTGCCGCGTTTTGAAGTGTAAGCACGCTTCGTAGGAACTGGGAGTATAAGGTCAGATACGATTCCCAGGAATCCACATAAAATAAATTTTTTTAAGTATCGTAAAAATATAAATTTGGGCGTCCACTGGAAATCTCCCATTACTAGTGAAGCATATTCAGTGGATGCACAGAATTAAAATAGTCCAACAGTGTAATACCCCCACTACAAAGGGTTAACCCATTTTTCTCAAAAACGTAATTAAGTGTGTGCTACGCTCTTGCTACGCCATGATTTAGTAACCTGAAAAGGGCTCTAGTACGCTAGTTGCGTATAAAACACTGATGTCTTATTCCTTAATTCAAAGCAAAAATGTCTTATGCACGCGTGCAAAAAGAGAACATACCTCTTTGAGACATTTACTCAGTAAGATCGTATCATGTTCAAACTGTCGCTATGCCACGGCTACGAATAATTTTCCTAACGGTCGTAGGCGAAGTGAAGGGGCGAGTGGAAACTTATGCCGATGTCAGTGTATAGATTCCACAGTTAATGTGCCAAATAGACGTATTTATTTATGTAGTGCGAATCTTATTTGTTAATATTAAAAAGTTTTGTATTTATTCTGTAGACGAAACTTTAAGCAGTAGACATGATTGTTAAAACTTCACATGTAATAAAAGCATCGCGATTCATAGCACTAACATCGTAGCGAATACCTTCAAATATTAAAAAGATTTTGATTTCATCGTCATACCCATACCATACCGCTCCCTATGTGGAGCACTTGTGAATTACAAAACTGCCTCCCGATGCTATTGCTGAGCGGCTGCCAGTCCATTTGCAACCTTCCCAAGTCAAGTTCACGTCCGCAGCTCTGAACGCAAACATGACCAGACCTTGAAAAGACGCGGCCTTGTCGCCTAGCTCGTAGGTAGCTATCAGAAACCATTTATCTAACAAGATATATTTCATTTATGGAAAAAAAATAGTAGAACACCGGAAATACGAATATAATTATTAATAACGTAAAATGAGTATAGTCGGGTCATAAGCGGGAGACCGAACAATCGTGTCTCCAATAAGCTAAAAACCCCGCGGTGCAGTGGGACTAGTGGGAGGCACAAGACTAATTATGAAGATTCCCAAGCACACGTGTGACTCCGCTTGAGCAGCTCCAAAAGCACGATAGCAATAATACAAACTACACGTCGTTTGGTATTTCTGTATGTTTCAACTTTGTCTAATTCTGCAATACTTAAATCAGATTCACCATTGTTGAGGTGCGTCGAAATATGTTGTGTCATGCACTATGCTTAATTTTGAATTCACGATTACGTAAATAGAGCCAACGGTTGAAGAAAAACCTGGTTAAAGCCCTTAATCGAAGTTTTATCAGCTTCTATATTAAAGCGTTAGACACATAGAGTGGGTGGGATTTTCGGTCGAAAGGAAAGTTACGCTGGCACGCTGATTTTTAAACGAGAACATGGCAGAACTTAAGAGAAAAATGGAAGGTACTCCACAGTTCAACTGATGCTTGAAATATGGTAATGAGATGTTGACAGTTTGTCATCCTTCTTTTGAAGTAGGTATAAAAACTTACCGCGTATATAAAAGTTTATGCGATAAAGTGTGTTCTGATATGACTTCCAAGAAAATACGCTATGTCGGTTAAAGATGAGAGAATGATTATAAAGAAAACAACTAATAATATAATATAGGTGTATAATATAATACAGTGGTAGGTCACGACATAATATATTGGCATTAGTATATATATTGAATAATATTGAAAATAATGTCTTATATAATTCCATTTTGTTTTATAAACATAGGACGTGTTGTATAGGTTAATCGGGAATTTTAATATGCTTTAATAGGGATAATTTCACAGAAAGGAATATTGTCCCTACGATTTAGAGCATATTGGATCCGTCCACGTTCCGTATCGCATTACTGATGCATATACTGTATTATACAACCGTGTCCCACGATGTAACCGGCGAAATCTCCGAAGGGTTGATTGTTTTCATGGTATTATGAGAAAAAAATCTTTTTAAAGTTTTTTGATCCGGCATTTTAATTATTTAAAAAAAGTATTAATAAAAAGCGACTATGTAATACTGGCTTCTGTTTGAAAATGCTAGCGGTGGCGGGGTGGCGGTGGGCGGGAGGAGTGGGGTCCGCTCTGGTCACCGAACGCCTTGCCTTGTGCGGACATTCAAAATTCGAATTTCATATCTGAAATTGGTGCAGGTCACGTGGTGTTAGCCAGTTCAAAAAATGGACGGTATTACACGCGTGAATTTTTATTCATATTTTTAATCATTTTTTTAAGAAATTAGAATTGAGTTTTTTGAAAAACTTTATTAAGATTTTTTCTCAGAATATCATGAATAATCACCCTTCTGGAGTTTCGCGGTCATCATCGTGGGAAATACGGTGTAGTAATTGGTGTACAATCTGTGCCCTCTGCACCATTGGGTATTATAAATAAAGGGAATGCACGAAGAATGTATTTGGAACTGTATTAAACAATATCTGCTATTTGGTTTATATTATGGCAACTTCGACGTAAAGATATTTTCATCCCAACACCGCAAAACAGATCATTGGCTAAATATTGGAATTTTGTAATACAATACAAGAGTAATTGACTTAACTTAGCGATTAACAAGTCTATGAATTTTTTTTCTCTGTGGACGATATCAATGCTATATTTGATTTAAGCCCAGCAACAGTGTATAATCCTGAATCTGTACTAAAATAAAGTATTTATACACAATCAAGATGTGTTAGTAAGTAATACAAACACACAAACCCTGTTTTTATTTAGCTTAATAGTGTTTCATTTCTTTCTTCCTTAGCTCTTTCTCTTATTTTGTTGTTTTGGCTCCAGTAATAAAATGTGAAATCGGTAATATGGCATCATGACCTCAGCTTCACTTATATTGTATGCTTTAAAATATGCACATGGCGGAGTTGATATTCCAACGTAATAATAACTAATAATAATAAGAATAGTGTCCTTAGAAGAATTAAGTGTCGTGTTTGATCTTTGTAAGGAACACAAGAGTGATGCAACGGACATGCGCAACCCTTGGTACTACTGTCAATCCGGCGAATGGGCGTATTCGGCTGGCGGGCCATATACTACGTGCGTCTGGCCTGAGAGCCGTTCGGTACACATGCTATTGCCTATTTTACAAGTCAGTTGACTTGCTTTTTTTACATGCTCATTTTAAGTTCGCGCGCACAGTATAATTAATTCTTTAGTTTAACTGACAATAAAATGGCATTGTCAGATAATACATACTCACGTCAGCTTAAAAATTTCTACAAACTCTGTGGCATGAGATTTATAAATGAAAAATTCTCGCTTCTAAAAAATTAAGCCGTAGAACAAAATGAAATAATTAATTTTTCACAAAAGGATTAGGGATCTTCGATAAGAATACTTTTTCCTTATTATTTTCTTATTTAAATTATTTGGGGTCCGTAAATACTTTCTAGTTCCACTTGAATGCTGCCATCGACAGGGTCTAGAGGTGAAGGGGTAGCCACCCCAGGGGTGAGAGTTCAGCCAAAGGGGTTGGGCCCTCCCGCTGCCGTATTACCTTAAACATAAACTAGGCGTTAATGCAACACAAACAGTATTAACTTTATATTATGACAAACAGATGTGCTGAAAACTTGAAGATATTGGGAACACTAGTCTTATTTTTATTTTGCGACTTCTCGCACAGGACTAAATTATTCTTTCGAAGTTTAATTTAACTATTTCTAAAACAGCTTCACTTCATCTGCTTTTTGTATGTACGAATTTATTATTTTTTGTTTAAGCTTAAAGCAGCTTTTAGATTAAGTTGACTTTTTTGCATTATGCGAAGATTTAAGTCGTATTAGTGTATTGAAAGGTGATATATTAATCCAAATGTGCATTTGATTTAATGCTAGGTGACAAAAGCTAGTTTCTATTATATATTTAACCTCTTCAACAATTTTTTTTTAGGTTATGTTTTTAATTGATTAAATTGCAGTTGATCAATGAAAAATAGCATGCTGCTTTCCCGAGTATGGCGTGGGCAGCATTAGGGTAATCGGTATCTGTATGTACTTTTTATGTCGTCTGTCCTTCGTCTTGGTGGTTTCCTATGGTCTCCTTGCAGTCTCTAGGTCTCCCAGCCTGCCGATAAACATTTGTAATATCCTAGAATAAATATATAAAGTCAAATCAATTTCCTTTTATCTTATTGTACGTTAGATTGTAGTCAATGGCACAACGTTTCTGGTTTTATATTATGTATTTATCATCACGTACAACGTTGTACAAGTAGGTTTGACACAGTACAAAGGTTCTGTGCATATTAAACTCTCTTGTTTACGCATTGTTCGTAAGTACGAAACTCTCATGTCGCTGAAATGCACAATGTACAGCAATCATGTATCTCAGATAGATTACCTGCCTCTAACTTGTAGTTTACAGTTTGGTGTTTCCGATATGCTGAACTACTTGGATGTGTACTTCCAAAACTAGACGTATTTCATTAACTTTCACGTGTTTATTTTTACTGCAATTTACTGAACTTTCTGTAATTAAATACTATTGATATATTCAACATTTCCATTCGCCATGTTTGTAGTCAATTACGTCCACGATTATTTCAAGATTCTTATTAGTATTTCTCGTATCTACAGCCGAATTATTAATGCTTTGACATTCTCAACAGAGACGAGAAACTTGAAAGGGAAATGGATATCTAGGGTTTACAGGCTTTTGAAGTGCATATATCGTCAGATATTTCAAGATTGCTTATTTGAATTGCTCCGTATCTACGCCAATTATGTACTGCTATTTCACATTTGGATATCAAATACCAGGTGAAATGGGGAATATGTTGTAATACATCAAGTGGTCACTTAACCCAGCCAATGACAAGTTCATAAGCCCTGGAAACGCCTAGATATCCGGCTTTTCCTCATCCAAATTTCTACGTCTTACTGTTTGAGATGTCAAATTGTAATTATTAAGCCCGATAATGGTGAAATCCAGTTTTTGTCTACAATTATTTGGACACTTATTTCAAAATGTTGTTTTTTAAATTGGCAGTTGATCAATAATTACTAGCATGCTGATTTCCCGAATGGTGGGGTATTACTGCAGGTTCGGTTTCTAAGTACTAATTTTAGGGCATCCATCTGTACCATCGTCTTGGTGGTTCTTGATCATTGGTCTCCTTGCCAGCTCTATGATCTCCTGCCTGCCTCATCTGGGACCTAGAATATAAATATAAATAGCTCAATTTCTGATTTAATCCATTTACATCTAGAATGTAACAATTCACAAAAAGTTTGAATATAATTATAGTATTTATTATCACGTACAAACGTAGTATCAAAGTATGGAGTTTTACACAGGTACATAGGTTCCTGTGCCTATTAAAACTCACTTGTCCCCATTGTTTTTAAGTTCGAAACTCTCCGCCTGAAATGCACATTGTACAGTCCAAACATGTATTTCACTTGATAGATTACATGCACGAAACTTTGTAGTTGACAGTTTGTGTTTCTCCGAATGCTGAACTACTGGATGTGTACTTCAAAACTAGACGAATTTCATTAACTTTTTTGTGTTTATGTTTTACCTGCAATATCACTGAACTTTCCGTAATTACACATGAATATTATTCAACATGTAATACGCCCTGTTTTGAAGACAAATCGTGTCACGATTATTGTCAGTTTCAGTATCTAGAATTTCTCCGTATCTAATGCCCTAGTTTATTTAATGCATTTTACGATCATCTGACTACTATTACTACTTTTCCGTAAAATTTTCCGTTAAGAAAACATAAATTATATGCCTCATGCATGAATACGCGGATGTTTTTGAAAGGACAAATACGATCACGATTATTTCAAGATTCTTATTAGAATTTCTCAGTATCTACGCCTATTATTTAAAGCATTTCATCATCTACTACTATTACTACTTTCCGTAACTTTCCGTAAGTAAATATAAATATATTCAACATGAATACGCCATGTTTTGAAGACAAATACGTCCCGATTATTTCAAGATTCTTATTAGAATTTCTCCGTATCTACGCCAATTATTTAATGATTTTCATCATCTACTACAATTACTAACTTTTCCTTATCCGCATCCCAATGGAAATGCATAGGGCACCACCATCGGTACACCTATGTGCAGTGTATCTTATAATTTTCATATTATTACATGAAGTTCAAAATGATCAGTCTTACGCTTCTTCATCAATAGACAGTCATTAATCTTACACTGCTTGACTTACTTATTTAAGTGAAATAATATTTTGAATAACGAATTAACTTTTATACATAACTATCGTGATTTTGAACTGATTTTTTTAGCAACATTTTAAATGTATAAATGCTAGTAGACAAATTACTGGATTATGCCCATGCTGGGCTAATATCAAAAATTATTGGCATCTCAACAGAGACAGAGAAACTCTAGAATCGAATTTTTTGATTATCTAAGCGTTTACAGGGCTTTTGACCTTGTTATTGGTTAGATTAATAAATGGCCAACCTTGGTGACTTACAAATCATTCCCCATTCCACCCATCATCTGATAACCATTATATGACTAATTTGGGAGCTTGTTATTGTATTGAATACACTTCGTTCCGCTTTATTGAGATAATTCTCACTAGTGATATCTGTCATACATCAAATAGCGACTGAATTCAGCCAATAACAATTTATAAGCCCTGTAAAAACCCAGATAATAAAAAAATTCGTTTACAAAGCTTCTCTGTCTCTGTTTAGATATCAGTAATGTTTTTTTTAAATTTTTATTAAGAAAGGCTTTTTACGATGGTTTGGTCATGTGAAGCGAATGAGTGAGAAAAGAACGGCTAAAAGAATGTTTAAATGCAAGTGTGCCTGGATGTAGAAGCCGCGGAAGGCCGAAAAAATGACATGGCTATGACCAAGTACGACAAGTAATTTGAAAGTGGGACATGTGAAATGTCGGAATAATCGGCGTGTGTGCATGAGAAGAGTATGAATGTAGAGGAAGCAAAGAAAGTTTGTCAGGACGAGTGGTGTGGCGTTCTATCCTCTCTGCCTACCCCTACGGGGAAATGGCGTGATGGTTAGTTAGTTAGTTAATCTGGGTATTCTGCATTATAATTAACCACTGATTAAACCTTCTGGCCCATAGAGCCTAAAATAATATAGCGCAACGATTTCTTAAATAATGTAACAATCAAAATGAATGTTCGGACTAGTTCAAATATTTGTTTTTAAAAAAAGTGTCCGGAATCGACAGCTCTCGTAAATATTAAATAAACGATTTAGTATTGCATGGCAGGCGGTGGTAGGGCAGACGGTGGTAGGGGTACAATGAAAGCATTTGTTTGCGTACATAATCGTAAATTCATCCGTATTTTTATCACACTAACAATCTTAAAATCGCGGTTTAGCTTGTTGAAAAAATCGGTAGAGTTGGCTGGACTGAAAAAAGACTCAATAGTCTTTAAAGCAGTCTAGGGGAAGGGTGGGGCTTTTATTGTAAACCATAGACGTGGTCATTTATGCTTGCACAAGTTTTACAATATTTAAGTGTGTCCAAATCTTGTAGATAAATTATGGATTTACCCAAAACCAGAAATTATTAGAACTCTGGAAAAGAATGTGGGTTATCTAGGTGTTTACAGGGCTAATGACCTGTCATTGGTTGGGTTAAGTGGCCACTTGAGGTGTACTACAACATTCCACATTCCGACCATCATCTGATAACCATATATGACAAATTTTGGAACTGCTATATATTGAACTCGTCTACGTCCTTCCGCATTACACGAAATTTTCTATGCTGGTGTCATCTGTTGAGAAGATTGTTAAGCATTTTTTTTTTGGCAATCATCTTTATTAGTGTAGATATTATTAATTTATCGCAAGAGGCTAAATTAGCAGTTCATAATGGAGTCCTGGTACTAACCTTAATGTATGGAAGCGAAGCATGGAGTTGGAAAAAAAAGGACGAAAGTAGACTGAATGCTGTTGAAATGCGATCTTTCAGGCGAATGTGTGGAAAAACCATGTATGACAGGTGCCCTAATGTCGAAATTAGAGCAGAATGCAAGGCTGAGATAAGCATTATCGTCAAAATTAGAAAGGTCTTCTGCGATGGTTCTGTCGTGTGGAGCGAATGAATGATAAAAGAACGGCTAAAATAATTTACGATGCGAGTGTGTCTGGTTGTAGAAGTCGAGGAAGGCCGAGAAAGACATGATTGAGTTCAACAAATACTTGATAGTGGTCATGTGAAAAGTCAGAATAATCGACGTGCGTGCATGAAAAGATGTACGAACGTGGAGGAAACAAAGGAAGTGTGCCAGGACAGAGTGATGTGGCGTTCTATCCTCTCTGCCTACCCCTTCGGGGAGATGGCGTGATGGTTAGTTAGATAGTTTTTAGAAATTTTTAGTAGATTAAGATAAATTTAGTGTTATTGAAATCATAGTTCCTTTTGTACTTTTTACAATACATATATACCTATCTATTGAACTTAGTAAGCACCTTTAAAATTGAAACACTCCCGTCAAGTATTTGGACACACTCAAAATGTTGTAAATAAATAAGGAAATATGAAATAAAATAAACTTATCAATTTTAATCCCGGATTAAGAAACTCTTATGATACGAGTAAATAACATTACAATATTTTCAACTTTCTGGTTTTCCAGATAAACACTCATCAGGTTAGAAATTACAAGAAATCATGTCCGAATACTTCTGTTATCAGAGAGCGACACATTTAAGAAATCACTGAAACGTTCGGCAAGGGTTGCTACACTTTAGGGGTAGCAGAAGTAGCTAGGGGATGATAAACTGACTCGTATATTATGCACGCGACATAATCGGTTGCCGGTACACGATAATCCAGATAAATTACTGCATTTTACTGATCATTTTTTATTTTACTTTTAAAAAATGAAAATCGTTTCTACTTGAATGTTTAGTTACTTATTTTTTTTTCATGGGAATTCAACACACAACATAAAAAGTTTTTGAAATAAGTTTTGAAAAGTTATTATCATAAGCTTTATCTTTCTCTGTTCTATTACTTTATCTATCTCTTACCATTGGGCACTGCATTGATATACCAAATACAATATATTTTAATGATTTATTACATGAAGGCAAGATGATCAGTCTCACGGCTTCAGAGCCAGGGTGAGATGGATGATTACATGTAAAAAAAATCTCTATGTCAAAAATAAGTATTCATAAAAATAATTCATAGTGTGTCCACCATGTAAGAAAAAACTCTCTTCACCTGCATGGTAGAACCAAAGCGCTAGCTAATCCCACGAATTTTTAGCTATTTCTAAAACGAGAATTTGAATGATTATGGATATCTAGGCGTAAGGGCTTATGATGTCATGGAATAATGTTAAGTGGCCACTTATTTATTACAACATATCCCCATTTCACACGATTATATCCATATTACACGAAAATTTATTTACGACAAAGATATAAAATTTACATGTGAAGCACGCGCCAAATTGGCATGGATTTAAACTCCATTTGTATTTTACAAAATTGGCAGGAAAGCTGTACACAAAAAGATTCCATAATTCTCTGTTTCTCGTAAGTAAAAGTCACGACGGTTATGGCCATAAAAAACCAAACTCTAACCTTATGCATGGTAGTCGCTAGCTACTCCACGTAGATTTTTTATTTATTTATGGAAATATATCTAGTTTATTTTCGCGTTCTATCAAACGTTTATTAATATTACTCAAATTTTTCATTGTTATTTTGTACCACTTTTTTTTACAAAACGGAAGCTAAAAATGTTCGGCATAACTGCGATAATTTTATGCCATAAACCACCAGACTGCGTTACGAACGTTGGATATAGATTTTTTATTGATATTTTCATTTTGTCAAATCAATAAAAGCGTATTGTTCGCGTGCCCCGCATTTTTTTATTAATATTTCATTGTCGATTTTCGTTCACCCCAAAAAAAAACACGATTAAAAAAAAGCAATAAAAATTTTGCGATTTATCATCCTATTATTGATATACACACTCGTATTAAGCCAACCATTATGGGTTATTTCATTCGTTGCAATTTTGGATTTATTCCATTTTTTTATTTTTGTATGCATGGAGTAAATAAACTCTAATCTACATCATATTTGGAGTCGAATGTTTAATATGACTTTTTTATCTAAGCTTAAATTTTTTTTTTATTTCTTCCATAAATTACCAATAGCTCACATTAGTACCTCAGATTAAGTAAAATTGAACAAATTCCTATCAGAATGCGTTTTTGATTTTGTTTTATTTGTGGATACAATTAATTTGCCTAAATCAATTATATTTGATAACAATTTGAAAAAATACATCAACTTCGTACTCAATCTTTTTGAAAACTATGGGGTTAAATAAAAAAAATGTATTCTTCAAAATTGACTGGTTTGGTTACTTTATTTTATTTATTTACTGAAATTTTTTCTATGTAGGATACAAATCACTTTTTGACGTCATTATTATAAAAACAAAAGATTACAATATACAAAAAAATTCACAAACTATAGTAAAAATAACATAACAAAACTATACAAATATAAATTATCACGTCCAATGGGTTTGGATCTTCAAAATAGTCACCTATCTGGTAATAGGCCTTCAATGCATAGATTTTTTTTTTTTTTTTTTTTAAAATTACTTGATAGATAATGATTGAATGCTTTCACACCATTTTCATATACACTTCAAATATAATGCAATAAATACCGTATATTGATCCCACTGGTAAATGAACTGGGACCTCATGTTTTTAGAAGCTCCCTGTACTAATTATTTGTTTACAAAAAGAATACTACGAGGCACACATGAAATTTTTTTTCATACGGCTTAAACTATTTTCTATCTTAACTTTAGCAACTAAATAACATGGGCGGACTTCGATTATGTATCAAATGTCATAATAAAGCGATTTCCTTACTGCAAGTCGCTGTAAGGAATTCTTTTTCTTCTTTTATGAAAGGCAGGCAGAGGTAAGGCGGCGGACGCAGCAACCGTTGGTATCTACTGTCATCCGGCGTTTCGCTGGCTAGGCCATATACTACGTATGCCTCCCGAGAGCCTTATTCATACCTATTTTACAAGGCATCAGGTTCTCAGCGTCCTGGACGTCGACGTTTGATAATATAAATTTCACGGCAGTTTGTTTTCGTCAGAGCGTATTAGAGCTGCGGGACGTGTGAATTGGGAGGATGCATGGGAACTGGCGGCCAATCGTCTGGCCTGTAGGTAGTTTGTGGAATCCATATGCTCCACATAGGGAGTGAATTATGGTATGATGATGAGAATGATGTCGCTTAGGCTTGTTTTGTTTCCATATGCTCCACATTCTTGGCGAAGAATAAAAAGAAAGTAGGTACGTATTCCTACTTATGTATATATACCTACGTTAGGGTGAGAACCCTAGCTTTCGTCACCATCTTACTTTTATTTTATTTTTTATTAAGATCATTTTAATTTTTTGTATGATAGGAAAGAAATGTCGAAATTAGAGCAGAGTGCAAGGTTGAGGTAAGCATTATCGACAAAATTAAGAAAGTGCTTTTATGATGGTTTGGTCATGTGGAGCGAATGAGTGATGAAAGAACGGCTAAAAGAAGTTTCAATGCAAGTGTGCCTGGATGTAGAAGCCGCAGAAGGCCGAGAAAGACAACCTGGCATGATCAAGTACGACAAGTGCTTGAAAGTGGACATGCGAAAAGTCGGAATAATCGGCGCATGTGCATGAGAAGATGTATGAATGTAGAGGAAGAAAAGAAAGTATGTCAGGACAGAGTGGTATGGCGTTCTATCCTCTCTGCCTACCCCTACGGAGAAATGGCGTGATGGTTAGTTGGTTGATTAAGTTGAAAGTTCGTTTACTTAGCACATTGGGCAACCGTGAATAAGGCCTAGGTCAAGTTATATTAAATCTGGTGTTTTCATAAAAAAAGAATATTGATTTTTTACACTAATTCACTAGTAAACTAATATAATCAAAATATTATGCTGCATTTGACTCTTAAGGGCGTAAAGTACTAGTGTGGACATGTGAAAAGTTGGAATAATCGGCGTATGTGCATGAGAAGATGTATGAATGTAGAGGAAGCAAAGAAAGTATGTCAGGACAGAGTGGTATGGCGTTCTATCCTCTCTGCCTACCCCTACGGAGATATGGCGTGATGGTCAGTTAGTTAGTTAATTAATTTTAACAGCAAAATAGCATTTAAATGTACGTTTTAGATCACTTTGAATGCATTATATTTTAATGGGGGTTTGACGAAATGACACCGGTGACGTCACCGATCGCATTTCTTACAAAACCCAATAAATTTACATAAAAATTAAACCGTCATAATTGGGTTCTTCCCAATTTTTTATTTTTTATTTAAAAAAATTGATTGAAAAATTACAATATTAAGGGAATTTTTTTTTAATTTTTACGATGTCATATGAATTTTTTAGCGCGGTTTGAAATAGCGCTTTTTCAAATCGCTCGCGAAATCCTTCATTTGGCGCGCATGCGGTGTGATGTCACAGCAATATAGGCGCTCACTTCGTAATGAATTTCCCGCCTTTCATGGTAGACGGGTATGACGTCATTAACCAATAACGAGCGTTAAAAATCATTCGTATTTTCGTGTTTTTAAAACATAAATTTATAAAGGAAAACAACATTTTTGATCATTGTGTTTTATATCGTTGGAATTGTAAAAATATACTTTAAATATTTATAACGTTTTAAAGAATATTCGTACTATCGGGAAAAACCCTTTTCTTTAACTTTATCTCTGGTATTTCCAGCACCGAATCTCAAAAAATATCGTTCTTATCATTTATAAATAACCAGTGTTTTAATGTATATAAATCCGCGCCACGTACTAAAATGGTGCGCTTACCGTGACCTAATTTCAAATATCATACAACTGAGATGTTATGACTGATAGACTTTGAGCGAATAAACAGACTTCAGAAGGAGCGTTTCCATTCAAATTTTCTAAAAATGTACAAAACACCACTTATTGTCCAATTCCACCGTCTATAGTCTCCAGTATTACTTGCACTTTGAAACGTGTGACGTAGATGTCTAGTGATGACGTAGATGCGTAGTAATGACGTATGAGTTAGGAAGTGGGTCACTAGCTGTCACTAGGCAACACTTGGCACGTTAGTATTTTTCAAGAATGAAACGCCACTTCTCTGAAATTCTTTTTCAAAGGTTGGTAACGTATTTCTATATACATACATATTACACAATGTCTAACTTTGTAAGTCAAAGAGAATGGGTGTATAATAAATAATTGGTTCGGGGAAAAACATGTTAAACTTATTCCAAGTAAAGTGAAATTAGAAATTGATTACATCGGAAAACGCTCAGATTTGTTGGTGAATTTTCTTGGCGGAGTTTATAACATTTTAAATTTTATTATTACAATATTCTGTGGTTATTGTAACTTGACAAATCAGTGGTAAATTTGTTTTATAGGGTCGTTGAATACAGGAATTTATTTGATATCTTGAGCGCGTTATTTTCGTACCTAACCGGGTTGCCTTTTTAGAAATTCCCTTATTATTTTTTTTTAATATTTACAATACACTTTGCCACTGCGCTTGTTTAGAACTTTCCGTAATTAAATTGATCTTTCTGTATGAAAATTGTAATATTGTGATTAAATTATCTACGGAATAACTCATTAAATGTATAAAGAAAACAGGAAACAGATTTAATCCGAATCAAGATTTCCGTTGCAAGTGAAAATTGTAAAAAATCATAAAAGACACTGATAATTTAAAAAAATAATGTGCTACCAGCTTACCTGAACTCTACATAAAATAAAAATAAATAAATATTTTTTTAAACGCGTAACATTTTAACTCAAGAATTAATAGTAGTGTTAGGATGTAATAACTGTTAATATTGATATAAAATTTCATAGATGAATGTCTATTTACATATTCGTTATATATATTAGTAGTTAGGAGACATAGCGGGTCCAGAAATTAAGGGCGTGTCACGTATAAAGGGGGTTGTAATTCCGCTACCCTTTCAACAATAAACCCAAAACACTATACTGTACGCTGGCGCTGAACACTGAGAACAATATATTTCTTCTTCTACGGCAACTTAACGAGCACTTTTACTTAAAATCAATAATTAATCATCATATGCGCTCCCTATGTAGAGCAAATGGATTCCACTAACTTTCTCCAAGATAAACTATTGGCTCCCAGTTCCCGTACGGCTTTCATCATCGCCCATCGGTGCGTACGCTGCATCGGTTTTTACCAAAAATTTAAATGATCATATATCTCGCTGCCACGTCTTCTCTGGGCGTGGTTGGCGGAAGGCAAGCGCGGGGGGTAGTTGTAACTAATGACTCAAAAATGGGTAGAATTACTAATATCCCAATCACTGTAAATTTGGGACAGCTCCTTGAGCAGGTTGAGGTGAATGTGTTTATGACAATCTTAGAACCCAGGCAGTGATAGTGGCATTGAAAGCATCATTTGGTCACGTATGTTACTTTCTTTTTTTTCGCTTTTTCCAGTTAAAACTGAATCTATTAAATTTCGCGGACAGGCTTAAAAAAATCGGTAGAATTGTGCTGGACTAAAAAAGTCTCAAAAGTCTTTAAAACAGTTTAGGGAAAGGGTGGGTCTTTCATTGATTATATCTCGCTTATTAATTATCCGACTTACAAACGAATTGCATCGATGATTTTGTATTTTTTTTTTTAGGCATTGATGAAAACTTTTGGTGTACTAGTCTGTTGTTTTCTCAATGTGTATCTACCTATTCTACCCCCTGCACCCTGTACCGTACCCCGCTCTCGTACGGTACACCCAGCGCCTGTCATTACAGCGGTAACCCGCCAGCCGGTAATAAAAAATTTTACACACAATTTTGAAAGTCATGTCTGAGACGTGACCTCCCTGTTTTGAAATGAGCGTCCAGGATCGAATGGGTGCAAGTCAGCATAAAAGTATCGGAGGATTTGAGGTTGGCTGAGGTACCAGGTGAGGTTCGAGGATTCGCGTCCAGATAGTGAAATGTCCTACCTTTGCTAGGTGGCTGCTCTTCTTCCAGCGGGCGTACAACAACAGGAACACTGATGCACTTTTGGCTGATGATCAATAATAAATTGTTTTTTTAAGACAGTTTGCGCGGCGGTATGCGGTGAGACAGTTTTGCGCGGCGGTATGCGGGCGGGGAACAAATCGCTACTGGCGCGTAATGAGGATGGCGTGACGGGGCCGAGGTAGCGGGAGGGGTGGGGGAAATTAAATATAATAAAGTGTGTGTGTAAAATTAATCAAACTATATAAGTGCGTGGCGTTACCAAGTATTGAGATTAGAATTAATTCATTCATCCACTTATCAGCACTCAAACGCATAGAGCACTACATACTTAACTTGACAATTTTATTGTATTAAGGTAAGGTGATCAGTCTTAAGCTTCGGTGCCAAATCAAGGTATCACACATTCAATAATAATGTTTAAAACCACATTTTAAATACATTTTTTATATTGTACCCCATGGAAATCGTACACGCAGCCCAACACCGCACCGTAGGTAACTACCACTCAACGAGGTGAACGATCATAAAATATGTTAAAAAGCACATTTGATTAAGGAAATTATTGAATATTTCCGTTTATTGTGGGCGCATTCAATTTTTGTCATTTTTTCGTTAGAGCTTAAATTTTTCCATATTACGTAATTCATGCTTCATTTTTTAAATAATAATACGTGTACCTGGCCACAGAGGATCGTATTTGCTAACAAGGGCAAACTTTTTCTTTCTTATTTTTAAAACTTGCACCAATATAACGCTGAGCTTTTCTACGATAGGAATAGGGTTGGCAAAATAATTAAAGTAAACATAATGGTAGGCTAACACCACTAAAATATTTATTATATTTCCTCTCGTTTTGCTTTGACCCTTCTTGATATTATACAATGTTTAATTTGTACCTAATATCCAGGACAATAGATTAATATTATATAAAGGAAATGAATATTGCTTGCTTTTAATGAAATAAAATATTTCGTTGCTTGTTATTTTTTTTATAATTTGATGAAAAATCTTGGTTATTTGATATAAATATGCACATGTAACAGATATTCAAAAATTAAGAAAATGTTGTAAGATCTTGGGTGGATATCCGTGAAAGAAAAGATTGTTTTAAATACAATGGTGTTTATTCATAAAATGCTAAATGCTTTATTACCAGCTTATTTTATGACAAAGGTTCAGCTTAACCGCAACACCCATGAGTATAACACCAGAATTAAAAATTATTAAAAGACAATTAATAGATCTATGACATGTACTCAGAACAGCATAATGTACAAAGGATTCAAAAGGTATATTGAACTTCCGGAGACTGTCAAAGAAATAAACGGAATAAATGAATTCAGAAGCAACCTTAGTAAAATATTAATGTAATAATAAATATTTAGATGAATTTTTTTTATTTTTTTTTAAATGTAATATATTAGCTGTAATTTTTTTTTCATAGCTAAATAAAAATGTACAAACAAACAAACAAACATTTTCATCAGGTTATCGGCATCCTGGGACCCTATGCTGGACTAAAAGTCGTATACGACACATCGGAATGGCGAGTGAGTGATTTACCCGTATGTACTTTAATCAGCTTTTGGAAGAACTTTGGGGAGGATTCGCGAGAATGGAGTAAAAAGATTACAATATTTGAATTGCTTTAAAACAGTATTCTCAATAATAACATAGAAAGATACTACTAAA
Organism: Micrasema minimum; assembly: GCA_022494985.1. Lineage (NCBI taxonomy): Eukaryota > Metazoa > Arthropoda > Insecta > Trichoptera > Brachycentridae > Micrasema > Micrasema minimum. The sequence continues at coordinate 61,988 of JAGVSP010002264.1, read as the reverse complement.
CCTATTATTCTTAATGCAGATATTTGAATTTAATGTTTCTACTTGTATATTTTATATTTAAGAGATTTAAGAAGAGAAGATTTTTTTTTTTTAATTTACAAACATCAGATGATTTTTAATCCACTCAGAAAAATCAATGTCCTTACAAAAGCTGAATGAAAGAAGTTGACGAGGATTAAGTTTTCATTATAATTAAATAATTTGAAAACAAATTAATTGAATTAATCCAATTCAAACGAGTCCGAAAAGATGAGAGCTTAACACTGAACTTTTAGTAAAAGTTTTATTTTAGTGAATTTTACACCCTTCAGCGTTCTAACTGAGAGATGCGCTCCTAATTAAATTACAGTTCTGAGAAGAAATATGACATTTTAAATATAGATATTTAAACTTAGACGTTTTAAGTTTATCTAATAACTCTTCTTCATACCAAAATACGGACTCCATTTTACGCGTCATTATCTTTGGTTAATTACACGGAAACGGGGCCCGAAATAATATTTACCAATTCATTCCCTTAAATATGTTTTTAATTATTTACTCGCTACCCCTTTTCAAACTTCGTGGGTTTGACATTTCAAAGATTTTGGGATTAGGGAAAAAGTTCCAAAAGTTTTGATGGATTTTGAAAGTGAAATATTTGTATTTATCCCAAATCACGGAATTGATTTTCAAACCGAAAATGATGCCTTGAATCGTGTAGATTTTTTTCGCTTTCATGTTTCGAATCGAGTTTCAGTAACGACGCTATTCAAATTTGAAATTGCCACTTTTGAAAAAATATTTTCTGTTAAAACTTTACAGAACTATGATTTTTATAGGGGGATCACACGGCGATCAACCATCGCCACAGGACTCCTAAAGTTAGAGAGTATACTTAAAAACATAGCAAACTTTAAGCTGTTTATTTTAATAAACTTTCATACACCGTCATGATTATCTAAATAAAATTTAAACTATCCAACCAATTGGCCCTAGAAAAAACGACTGGTGGAACTTATTTAAGGTACTCATTTGAATAAAAAAGTATTAGCACTGTTTAGTTTATTCTCTTCTGATTTGTATTTTAAACTGTTTTTTTATCCCCGAGAGAAGAATTTTTTTTGTTTAAAATGCTTTCTTCGACAAGGAAATCTTCAGAGAGGGACCCATTATTATGTTTTCCTAGAAAAAATAAGATGTAGAAAATACTTACATATATTATATAATCGGTTATTTGTACTGCAAATCCTGTTTTTTTTAAGCCTCACTTTTTCTTGCAAGTTCCTTGCTTTAATGCTATTAAAACGATTGCTTGTTGATTTCCAAAACTCAAAACTGATATCAGAAAACGCTATACACTATCTAGATTCCAAATACTGCTAGCCTATCTAATTACTTAGTGCACAGAGGAACTGTAGGTTCTGAGTTCTGATCAGTGATCAATTATGTCATATGAAAGGCGCAAGTTATGGACTTAATGTATTGGAACAGTTGAACCAAATTCAGGCTAACCAGATCGGCATTTGTTAGGACTATCGATTACACTAGCACAGGATTGACGATTGCTAATCACCCATTAATACCTAATGCTCAGATTAAGTGGAAAGGTCAAGTTGGAGAACCACGTTCTTAAAAGCACGTGACTCGCAGCCGCTTTCCCTTACAAACGAATTCCTCAATTTTCTCCCTGGAATTTAACATCAGAGAAATGATTTTTTCACACATTTTAGATGTTTACCGGATGCGTATTTGTATAGTGTTATTTTTTTAATAATTTATTTATCACCTTTAACAAATATTAATTGTGCCTCTTTGATATCTATGTCCAAATAATAATTCATCATCTTCATCATTTCATAGATCATATGGATAACGCAAACTGCCTCCAAACCAATCGATTGGCTGCCAATTCCCGTGCATTCTTCAAATTCAAGTCCACGTCCCGCAGCTTTGACGCAAACTGCCGACGAGTTCTTGAATTACATTCCTAGAATTACCTACTCTCTAATATTTTGAACAAAAATACAATATCTGATTATAAAAAACTAATAATGTTAATATTTATGCCCCTGTTATATTAAACCTACAAAACAGAACGGATAATCAAAATGGAACCCTTCATTTTATTGAATTCCACATTCAGAACCACCCTTACATCTAGAACTAAACGATGTTAAGTTAAGATAACCCAATCGAAGATCAGGTTAAATGGAACTCCAAGTATCAGTGCGTTAAGTTATTCAATCTATTACCGAACCAGTTCCAAAAGATTAAGATATCGAATGTACTCGCAGTCAACGGATCTGAATAGATTTGAATCTGAAATTTGTGAACTTGGTATGTTTCTTAATTACGAAGGACACTGAAATGTGCCCCCGTGACAGTTATGTCAGCCCCTTGTCGATTTATTTAAACAATTATTACGGAATTTAAATAAACGCGTAAATAAAGGGATGCATTTGTAGATTTTAGATTATTTCTTTGGTACATTATAAATTTATTCACTAATTACTGCCTCGTTGTATTGTTGCGTTGGTGCCCACTGCGGTTTCTGAGTCTTAAGATCCCTGTTTCTCGATCACAGATCACTATCGACTCGGTAATAAGCGACGTGATAACGATTTCTTACCTATGGATGTTTAACGTTTTCGCGATCACAATGGAACACGCGTTAAAAGTTATCGATCAAGATTATTAAACGAGCGCTTCTAGTCGCGAGCCATTTCCCGAGATATATCTTATTCGCACATATCTTCATTCAATCTTTCTCGAGTGCCGTATTGCATTTAGCCGGTTTTCGGCAAGCCAAATATTGAGAAAAGCAGTCGACATAATAAACAATCCGACAAGCGCGTTTGACGATCGGCCGCGATATCGCGTGCCGAGCATCTCCGAACGTTGCTTCGGCAATGCTCGGCTCAGCGAACGTGGTATGGAACGTATGCTCATTGTGATCGGTCAAATAGTTAGCGTTAGCACGTGGTTAGCACGTTTTTAACTACGTCGATAGTTATCTGTGATTGAGCAACTGGTCAGAATTCTTATTTCCAATTAAAATCCGCTTTGGCTTGATTGTAAATAATATTAATAAACTAAAATAGTACATAGTATGTCCGAATATCATAACGTTTCAAAGATTCTTTTTCAATTAAAAAATTAAAGCTAGGTTTTTAAAAATTGAGGTGGTCTTAGTTAATTTTAAGTAACGCTTACGTGGGAAGCAGTTAAAAGAATACTCCACCACGTGATTCGCGGCTGCTTCCCATACAAACGTATTCCTTGATTTTCTCCCTGGAATTTAACATTAGAGCAATGATTTTTTCACACTTTTTAGATATCGACCAGATGCGTGTTTGCATTGTCTTATTTTTTAAAGAAGATAAATAAATCATTAAAAAAATAAGACAATGCAGACACGCATCTGGTCGATATCTAAATAGTGTGAAAAATAATAGTTCCGATATTAAATTCCACCGAGAAAATCGTGGAATACGTTTGTATGGGAAATCGGCCGCGAATCACGTGGTGGAGTATGCTCTTAAGACGCTGGGCTCACACTTATAATAGAAAAACGTAAACGAATTACTAATTTACTAGTTATCTTGAAAATATTTAGTGAAGGTAGTAATCAATATAAAGTTGTGCAAAAAAAGGATAAGCAGAGGCAAAGTCATATAAATAACCTTTTTTATTTTGTGTGTAGCGCAATTTGAGTTAGAGAAAATGACGAATAAAAATATTTTGGCCTTTTCTTTTTTTAAGTCTACTTTTATAAATAGATAAGAAGCATGCTTTGTTATTCCATAATTATTGAAGATACACCTAGAAATATACCTTGGGCCCATATTAAAGCGTAAGACTGATCATTGATCATCTTACCTTCATATTATAACTTATGGTGTACCAATGCAGTGCCTTATGCACCATTGGTTACGGATAAGGGAAGTAGTAGCAGTAGTATTATTAATTTTATATATTTATGCATATGTGATTTACCGAAAAAAAAAAGGAAAAAAAAACTTGGATTACAACTATAACTAATTAAATTATCATTTTTAATGAATAACTACCAAGTGAGTGCTTCTAACATTAATTTGATACAAAAACATTTTTCTTTGGATTTAAAAAACAATAAATGAAATCAAACTAATAAAATAACAAGACTCGCCTCTTAAGTTTCTAAATGAGACCACAGATGTTTATATTGTCTCCTGACATTCGGTAAGCCCTTAAATGTAAATAAAACGCGTTCGTACATGTTACAACTGCGACAGCCCATAAATTCCGCTCAACTATTCACCTATTCAGCAATTCAACGATTCAACGAATGATCGCCGGGGAGGCGTTCAACTGCCGGGACTAACAACGCAACAACAGTTACTAGGAAATAGTACACGAAACGTGTGTTCTAGATATACAAGGAAGAGGCAGAACAGAAAATGGAGGCTTTTAGAAGGTATCGATGTATTAATTGTAGGTACTTCCTAGGATTGTTTTATTTTTAAAAAGATTTTCCATAGAAGTAAGTTTATGCTAAGCACCTGGGCGTCTCAACTTTAGGTACCCGTACCTATTCTCGCCCTAATCACGGAGCTTGTGGTACCCGTTAGCAAGTAAACTTACGTTCTCACTCAAAAAACCAACAGTGTCAGTATCGATATTGGGCGCCTCAACTCTAGTTACAATATTGGACACATCAACTGTAGTTACGATATTGGGCGACTCAACTCTAGTTACAATATTGAGCACATCAACTCTAGTTACGATATTGGGCGCCTCAACTATAGTTATCATATTGAGCACCTCAACTGTAGTTACGATATTGGGCGCCTTAACTCTAGTTACAATATTGGGCACATCAACTGTAGTTACGATATTTGGCGACTCAACTCTAGTTACGATATTGGGCGCCTCAACTCTAGTTACAATATTGGGCACATGAACTGTAGTTACGATATTGGGCGACTCAACTCTAGTTACAATATTAAGCACATCAACTCTAGTTACAATATTGGGCACATCAACTGTTGTTACTATATTGGGTGACTCAACTCCTGTTACAATATTGGGCACATCAACTCTAGTTGCAATATTGGGCGAATCAACTCTAGTTACAATATTGAGCACCTCAACTCTAGTTACAATATTGAGCCCATCAACTCTAGTTACGATATTGAGCGCCTCAACTCTAGTTACTATTTTGGGCGAATCAACTCTAGATACATAAGTATCTTTTCTCGCCCCTAATCACGGAGTTTGCGGTACCCGTTAACAAGTGAACTTACGTTCTCGCCCAAACAAATAGTCGAGTGAATAAAATGTCCGACCTGGCCATGAATTCCCCGGACGAGTTGCCAGTTAAATAAATTACAAACCCTTTCCCTCGACAAATATTCCGACGCTCCCAGGAAACGAACCCGAGTCAACTGACAACATTATTTTCGATTCTGAAATTAAACAATGTGCTGAGCAGTGGCGCACAGAAAGAGAGATAAATATTTATAGTAAAATGACATTTCCTTAAAAACACAACCTACATTGTTTTCTATTATTAAATTATTTCATGAGAATTCTCTAGGATTTATTATTTAATATTTACATTAAAACAAATTCTTCTGACAAATATGAAAAAATTCACTTTATTTACTATCTTGAAAAGAAAAACAACTGTATTGTCAATACAATTGATTCAATAATCTGTATTGTATTTTTCATTTATTGAATTTTTCTCATTTTTTTTTACATTTTGTAACAAAAATAATAATAATACATTTATTCCAAAAAATAAAACACAAAAAATTAAATACAACTTATGATATGTAAACAATAATTAGATAAAAATTTCACATAGGCATAGCCTGTGCGTGGGTATACTTACATGTAAATAAATAAATATTTATGTATGTACCTATGTATTATGTATTTTGTAATATAGGAAATACAAATTAAAAATACAAACTAAATATAAAAATCTTAATAATAAATTTTATTTAACAAGTCAGGTAACCCAATAACCAAGGGGGAAAAAAACGTCACAAAACACCCAGGCATTATTAATAAAAGAATAAACAAGTTTCATTTACAAATTTTTTTAAGACATCGGCATATATTTTCATAATTTTCAGGAGTACGAATATTGATTTTCGATCTGACTTCATGCCACGAAGCTTCTAAATTCGATTCTATTCGAGAAAAAAACTGTTTATATTATGAAAAGTGTTCATTTAATAGATACTTTTTTGCGATTGTCGATCTAAAATTTGACAGATGAATTCCTTCCGCGAAGGCGAAATTCCTTAAAACTTTCCTTAACGTAAGGCGGCTATTTTACCCGACGCTAACGCTAAGGATCTTGTACAATTTGGTTTTTAACAGAAAAGTATTCAAAATACATAGTTAATTTCGCATATTAACGTTAGTAAACATTGTTTGTTACTTTATTTCCTATTTTTTCATTATAAATTACCATCTACGTAAAATAATTACTATGCTTTATGCTTTTGTCAAACTTTGTTTTTCAAATGTTCATAAAAGTACCCTTGTAATACGTAATAAAATTGATTTGAAGATACTTATTATACATCGAGTTTACTTAATGATCGCTTAAGTACTCATGTAATTGTTTTCTAACAAATATTTTTTTAATAAAGTAATGAACTATAGCCTCCAATTGTTTGCCAATACTTACTTCATTTCTCCTTGATTCCTTGATTGCAACAGTGTTTTGAAGTTTTGAGCATGTTTTGACTGTTATTTCTTACTTCTATGGCTAAAAAAGTAAAACCAATGATATAATATTAAGGATTTATCCTTACCACAAAATGTAAGGATCTATCCTTATTAACAATAGATCGAGAATCGCAAAATTCTCACGGTCATCTTTCGCAAGGGAAGAAATCCTCACTTAAGGATTCCTTAACCCATTTAGACCATAAATTGCCATACTTGGACTTTTTGCATATGTATAAGCCTACTGTCCCACATACGGGTCGGGTGATTTCTGGCAACCCTTACACAAAAAAAAATTTTACGTATTTTTTAGGTGATTTACTAACGTCCTTAATTCTATAAATAACAAAAATTTCATAAAATTGTGACAAAAATAGTTTCAGGTCTAAATGGGTTAAAAACGGTAAGGAAAGTTACAGAATCGTGTCTCCAGGTCTCACATCAATAAAAAGTACTTTTAAAGAGTGTCGTTACGTACCGCCCCTGAATAAAGAATTCGTACGGCAAAGCTGAGAATTCTTCAGTCGGTGAAGCGATGAGAATCTGAACATATTTTATCCGTCCACTGATTGTGTATGTTAATAGTTCTCTCTCTTGCGATAGGATTCATTGGGCACCAAGTCGAGTGTTAAATATTCCACTCATTTCTAATGCATTCCTATCATTTATCTTACAAAATACTACGCATTTTACAATCACAATCATATTTATTTATGTTCTCCTTACACGGTTCATGCCTTAGTAAGAAAAGTATAAAAACGTAAAAAGATCAAAGTTACAATAGTCCACGTCCCGCAGTTCTGACGCAAACTGCCGACGGTTAGTCAACAGCAGACGTCCAGGACGCCGAGAACCCAATGCCTTGTAAAATAGGCAAGCAAAGTTAAGGCTCTCGGGAGGCAAACGCAGTATATGGCCTAGCCAGCCGAAACGCCTACGCCGGAAGACAATAGATACCAAGAGTTGCTGCGTCTGTTGCCTCACCTCTGTGCTCCTTACGAAGTCAAACCACCGCACACCTAATATTCTTCGAAGACACCTACTCTCAAAACTCAGAAGTCTGCTGTTTTGGGTCCCGGTAAGGTTGTCACGATAGCCATAGAGGAGAACAATTATAAAGGCGGTATTTTGTTTTAACCCAGTAAAAATCCGATCTCCAGACATGTAAATATTACCAACATTATTTTTCGACGAATATCAATAAGTAGGTACATGTAAAACAATTCCATTACAAATTAAGGTCATTTGGGTTATTAAAAAACTACAAATTGCTATAAAAATTTGTCTTTTTTTGAAAATATAAAAATTTGAATTAAAAATTTAAATTCATGTTTTTAAACTTTCGTGGTTTTTTTTTCAGTTGAAAAAGCGCTCCGTCCACATCTTTTTTTCTTACAAAAAGCTGATTTATTTATTTGACAAGGAAAAGAACCAACCATTGATCTGATTAGAAACGTTTGATTTTTTAATGAAATTGAAAATACGGGTTTATTCAATCGAAAAATTCTTTGAAGTAAAATTTTACGACCTTCGAATAAACTGAGTACTCAGCAAGTATAAAAATGCCTAGGTGCGTGGAATTTTAATTAATCACATTGCGAAAAAGCTCTTTATGATATTAACATTAATTTATACGTTATTTGTATTAATGTACAATCTTAATAGTGTTTATTGGAATTAGTAAAAAGACACCTACGCGTCACGCCGATTCTAATCCATTTATTATTATTATTATCACGTACATTTCAGAAATTTGTTAATAAAATTCTCTGTCTGAAGTCTGAAGAAAAGTTATCAGATTTGAATAATGAATTGAAAAACCAAGTTTAATAAATCATTTCACATTGAAAATATTTAATACACTACTTTTGTTTAATTGGTTTATTGGAATAGGATACCACTAAACGATAAGCCCGCCAATGTACACCGAAATTATTGTTGTATTCCCTTATCCGCATCCATAGTGCATAGGGCACTGCATTGGTACACCAAGTCTAGTGTCGTTTATTTCGATAATTTATCACATGAAGGCACGATGATCAGTCTTATGGTTCAGATCCAGTCCAAGGTAACACCCGAATAAATGTTTCATATTTAACAAATCAAGAGATGGAAAAATCAAAATTACTATTTGCATTCATCAAATCAATTGAAAAATAAATAACCGTTCGCTGCAGGATTTGAACCTGGGTCCTTCTGATCACCGGTCAGTTTCTCTATCTACTGAGCTAAACGATCGGATACGTATGTCGAGATTTTAACGAATGCCTATCGCAATTACGACTACTCACAACTCTCGGTAAACAACGATAAGCCATCTATTTTATAGGGGACTAGTCTAACTTTAAAGCTTTTCATAATATATCGACAATAGATCTGATGGCAGTACAGAGAACATTTGATGTATGCACATTAGTAATTATGATTTGTTCTATCTTTCTCTTGATTTATTAAATAAAAACGGAAAAATGTTCGTAAAGGAATACAGGTCATAAGCCATGTAATCGCCTAGATAACCCACATTCGTTTCCAGAGTTTCTGTCTCTGTTGGGATATCAATAATATCTGATATCAGCTCAGCATGGGTATAATCCAGTAATTTGTCTACAAGAATTTGTATTCATTTCAAAAATATTGTTTAAATTATTATTTGTTTTAAATTGAACCAGCGACCTCATGCATGGAAACCCAATACGCTAAACACTACGCCACGAGGTGGTTGAGGCAAAAAAAGAGTTTAGCTTCTTCTTTAGTTTGCTGAAATTTGCCAATGTATCTCTCTTGGGAGGAATCTGGAGTCGATGTTTTGTTTAGTGGAATCGGGTTTAGGCTGTACGGGACTGAAATGTTTGACCCAAGGATCACAATCTTAGGATTCTTCCGTTCTTTGTAGTGGGAACAATCACAAATACCAATTGTAATTAATTAACTCTGTCAACCTCGTCGTATAATAATGTTTAGAATCATTATCTATCAATCATATTTGTCTAGTAAATATGAGGTTTTAAATTGCATTGAAGACACTTCAGAAAACCCGTTTTTATAGTATTAATAGTGTTGCTATCTTACTGAGCATTTTTCGCGATTTCGTATTTTTATGGGAATTGGAACCAGAGAAATACCTAAATTTTCAATTTTACACTTTAATAAAAAGATCTTTAGGTGATAATTCATATTCATATCCAAAGACATCCCCTACATTAAATTATGGTACACAAAAAATCCCCAGTTTTAAGTATAAGTGCATAAACCGAGACTCAGAAAATCGCACTTTGAGAGATTTGAAATATTCAATATTTTTATTTTTTCCGGGGACTATTATTACTTTACGTAGTCAAATAGTTTTTAAAGAAGCCGCTGTGAACAAAATCACCATTTCTCAATTTTTCGTTCGCTCTCAAAAAATTATTTTATTAAACTGAAAATATTATGGAAATCCCCAATTCAATGTTATATTATTCTAATATTTTTTTATGTGAATATGTATTCTCAGTTCCTACCTATATTTAACCATAACCAAATTAAATATTTTTTTAAATAATTTATTTTAAATGGATATTGCTTAAAATTTTGATTTTTACTAAGCGTTGTACCTTCTTATTTATTTTTCATTTTTGATTTGGAATCCTTAGTTCAAATGCTTCATCATAAAAAGAAATATCAAAGCGCAACATAGAGAGCTTTTTCCTTTCTCATACTACACAAGCAACGGTTGACCTTTTGCCTTTGAAAAAGGTTTTTTCAAGACCCTTCTCCTTAACATACCCCTTCCTGACCCTTTCCGTTTTTTTCAATCCTGTGTGCGCCGGTACTCGAACCTCGGGTCGTGGGTTAGCGAGATTTGTGACTGTCAGCGGATATAAAATCCTTTGGTTTTCATAATGAGATTTTCTTGATGAAAGTTTTGATTGTCTTGTCTTCAGGTAAAAAATATTTATCTGTACTATTTAATGTGCCAATCATTGTTGGATTATGGTATAATTGCTATTCGAATGCGTCCTTAGAACACCTCTCGGGGTCCCGATCAGAACGTCCACAGTGGAGGTGTTTGAACGAGTAGGCGTACTGAATGTCCGGCAACTATTATTATTATTATTATTATGGATAATTTATATATAGCGCCGTTTTCGTATAAATATACCTCAAGGGCGCTACCCGCTAAGCACTACCCGTTCATGCACAATGTAGATGGTGGCTAGACGAAAGATACCATCTACGACACGAGATATAAAGGGAGTCAGTTATATGTGACACCTGAAATGAAAACTGCATTTGGTCAAAGAAGTCACATGTATCTGGCTCCCAGAATTTATAATTATATCCCACTTGAAGACAAATTAGAGAAGGATGTTTAAAAAAAAAAAAAATTGCGAAAAAAGACTTTATGAGATGGGCCCAGAGATGTGGCTTGAGATGGTCACCCCAAAAAGACATTAATTATTTACTATTAGTTTGATAATTATTTACTATATATATTTTAAATAATTTATAATGAATAACTACCAAGCGCGTGCTTCCAACATTCAATCAGCAATATCAGCACCTACCATTTGAATTTCAAGCCTCATGTCAAAGATAGAATTAACCAATTCCGAATTTCGAATGCATCGCAGCACTTAAAAACGTTCATATCCTGTCTATTTTTTTCTTTTTGAGGATTTTAAATATTCCGAATATTTGTGAAGTAGAATTATCCGGAATGTCCGGAACGAAATATTCTGTGATGAATTCCATGCATTAAGGTTGCAGGATATTTCTAATGTGTATTTTGAAGAGTAATTTATATTTTCACGACACACAAATATTTATTTCAATAAAAAAATAATTGGGTGCTTTCAAATCTTCGGAAGCAACTGTGCCAGAAAGCAGGGAAAAAGTTGTGCTGGAGTCGGATTTGAGCCTAGATATTCTAATCCTCTAAATCTTCGACTCTACCACAAGACCATAACCCGGATCGCAATATAAAATATGATTTTAACAAATGCGCGCATTTTTTAATTAATTATTGTGGGTACAGCTCAAAGGAGAAAAATCTATAATTTTTTTAAGCTTTTTGAAAATTCATTCCAATTTCTGAATGCACGTGCTCTGAAAGAAAATTTAGGGGTTGTCCACACAATATGACCACACCCTTGGGGGGAAGGTTTAATATATTGTGATGAATTTTATAATAAGGAATGTAAGGGAAGAGGTGGAATATGTGACATCACGAAAAAAAGGCATTTGCCTAAAGGAAATCAAATAATGATATTGACAAAAAACTAAGCCTCGTTTAGATCGGTAGTATGTTAGTTGGCGAATTGAGCAATCTTCAGTTCACAATTATTTGAAGTGAATGGATGCATTTTCCTCCGAGATAAAAAATGTAAAATAACAACTTTGGAAATACAAGTTAAAAGGAAAAATAATCGTTTAAAAAAATTGAATCGTCTTTAAAAAGCATCGCATATTACATTTTGACACTGCTATGCTGTGTTGGAGAAATACATCAAATTGTTACACAAAATCGCTAAAATTATTCTCGTGAAAAACTATGAGATGTTCTGAAAAATTAGGCTTTTTGCTCTCAGATACAGAAATATTACTACTTTCCCTTATCCGCACGTAAAGGTGCATATGACGCTGCGTTGGTACACCAAGTGCAGTAAACTCTAAGAAAAATGCACAGCTTCACATGTTTTATGTCAAACGAAGATTGCTCATCACCGGACGCCTCGAAGAGGTCATGTCACTGACCAACACTATAGCCTATTTCCAAATCAATACGCACTGCTAAGCTCCGCCTAATCCATGATCCTGCAGGATCCTGCAGGCGTTGCGAAGAGGAAGATTGGGTCATTGTTCATCTTTTTCCATAGAATTTATAACTTTTATCTAAAATAGGTAACACAAATGTGATAATTTTTTCGAAGCTTTCTGACTCACTGTCAAACCAATCCGGAATGTCATTTTAATAACTCCTAAATTTCTAGCGCTGGAACGTGGAGAAGGGTAATTTAAATACATTATCAGGTGTTGGGCTGTATGGCCTGTCACACATACAAAAAACGTAATTTATTGACATTGCCTTATGTAAAACCCATTTGGGGACAAGCAAAAACTAATACCTGATAAATAGCTTGAACTGTTAAGATAATTAGCCCGTTACCGAATTTAGCGAAATAATTGACGTCACAACCGAGAATGCGCACGCTTTCCGCGCATGAGCAGGAAGTATGCAACGGTGTGCGCTATTAGCACGTTGCGTGACGAACGCGTCAAAAATAAGTTTGGATTTCGAACATTATTAAAGTGACACGAACCAGAGCCGGATTGGATGATGATTTTATTTTTTAATTTAAAATTTATTGTACTTGGACCAATTCAGTGCTCTATGCACCATCAAGAGCGGATAGTGGAAAGAAAGAATTTATTCAAAAAAATTCTCACGTTTTAATTTGTTTAACTACATGTTATTATTATATCGACGGTGGAAATGAAAAACTTACCAAGCGACATGATATGTAAGTATGTGCACTTGGTATAATTTCCTTTTGCACCTATTACATAATATTATGTCGCTTAGTAACTTTTTTCCTATCAACCGTCGTTTAACATTTGATTTCAACGTGTTATGTGTGATTTTCAAGCTTCTCACCCACCCATTGATCAAAGATAATTTTAAACAAAATTTATTTACAAAAACATTAATTCAAATGATTTAATGCGTTATGGAAATTCCTGGATACAATCCTGCAACAAGTACGGAAATGATAGCACCTTTTTATCCCGCGCCCCCGCCCATAAATTGCTACAATTGCCGCGTGACGCCTAAATTTATGTTCGCCGCACACTAAATTATACGAATATAATATAAATTACGGCCGCCGGATGGCGCTCCTGTCGCTACCAAGATGGCGGCGCGAACCTCTTCCCGCCAAAACAAAAGTCAGAAAAGATGTTCCCAAAACTCTTCCAGGGAGAAATGTACAGCTAGAGATATATTTTATTAAAATTTAATATCGTTTGTCACATAAATTAAAATGTATCTTGTTTTTATCTTCATATTCTTCTTCTTTGACCATATTATTATCTCTCATTTACGAGACGTCATAATATCGTGTTGTGGAGTGCCGCTATACATTGATTTTACTGTAGTTACTGGAGCGCTATATTTAAACTTAACAATAAGTTATTTAAGTTTTAAAAATAATTTAAACCAGTATTATTCGTTCACGTATTAATTAAAGTCTAACTAACTAACTAACTAACCATCACGCCATTTCCCTGAAGGGGTAGGCAGAGAGGATAGAACGCCACACTACTCTGTCCTGGCATACTTCTCTTGCTTCCTCCACATTCATACATCTTCTCATGCACGCACGTCGATTATTCCGACTTCTTACATGCCCACTTTCAAGGACTTGTTTAACTTGATCATGCCATGTCTTTCTCGGCCTTCCTCGACTTCTACTTCCAGGCACAGTCCATTCCCACATATTCATGACGTGGCGGGACGTACCGTATTGTATTGTTTTTTTCTGTGAATCTTAGCCCTATCTAAATACTATATAATAATAATATTTAGTGATTTCCAGGGAAGGTTATATCAAAAGTCCTGATGAATAGGACCTGAGCTTAAGTCGGAATTTTCAGAAAACTGGAAAAAATAGCATTTTGAGATTTTTCAATAATCTCGAAAACGCTCAACCCAACCAAAAAAAAATGAGTGACAGATTAACCGAACATCAAAAATTCAATGAAAATAGTACTTAAATTTTTCTTCGTATCTCATATAGTTTTTTCGACATAATTTTATTTGATATGGAACACGAAAGCAACACGACACGGTACGTCTTCGTGTGAAATACACCCTAAAATATCAAGTTTATAAAAAATTAATTAATCTAGAAGACAAATAAACCGTGTCCAATACTAAATGTGAGAGATCGCTTCTTGGAAAATGTGCCAAAAACTTTGTTGGGGCTTTCAGACTTACTCGGAATAAGGCCACAAAGATTTAAAATTAAAAATACGTATTTGTACACAAAATTAAATATCGGCAAAGAAAAATTACGGCTTTCATCATAAAACGCTTTTAGGGGTAGCAGTGGAGAGCTTCTGAAAACAGCAGGATCAAAAATAATTTGCTGGTATGTAAGAGCTTAAATAAGTGATTAATATAATACTGAATACTCGTATACATCGTTATTATGTTTTCACATATCACGCCATATATCTTGCATTTACGTTAAGTAACATTAATTATGTACATAGTAGGATGCATTATACCGGGTGTTTCTTTTAAACTGAGACGATCAAATATCTCGAAAAATAGCCACTCTACGGAAAAAATGTCCATAATCAAAATTTAATCATACCGCGGGGGAAATACATTAGTTAAAATTTAGTGCCCTCCCCCCTCCATGTAGGTGGGGAGGGGGGTAACTTTGAAACTAAGATAGAAACACCTATTTTTTATTGCAGATTCGGATTCTACGGCTAAAAATACGTAGGATTTGACTGAAACATTTTGTTCGGTTCATGATAGATGGCGTTGTAATCGACGAAATTATTCACCTGCCATTTACATTAATAAATTGTTTTGATGACGAATTTCGAGTATTTCCAATGAAAACGTGATGTTTTTTATTTCAAACGTATTGCAGAATCGAATGCGTGTGTTCTAAGAAGAAGAATTGAAAAAATTGAACTTCGTCGATTACAACGCCATCTATCATGAACCGAACAAAATGTTTCAGTCAAATCCTACGTATTTTTAGCCGTAGAATCCGAATCTGCAATAAAACTATCATGAACCGAACAAAATGTTTCATTCAAATCCTACGTATTTTAGCCGTAGAATCCGAATCTGCAATAAAACTATCATGAACCGAACAAAATGTTTCAGTCAAATCCTACGTATTTTTAGCCGTAGAATCCGAATCTGCAATAAAACTATTACGAACCGAACAAAATGTTTCAGCCAAATCCTACGTATTTTTAGCCGTAGAATCCGAATCTGCAATAAAAAATAGGTATTCCTATCTTAGTTTCAAAGTTACCCCCCGCCCCACCTACATGGAGGGGGGAGGGCCACTAATTTTAACACTAATGTATTTCCCCCGCGGTATGATTAAATTTTGATTATGGACATTTTTTCCGTAGAGTGGCTATTTTTCGAGATATTTGATGTCTCAGTTTAAAAGAAACACACCGGTATTATGTATATTTATAAATCAGGTATCTAATCTAATCTATCTATAGCAGGTAAATGACGCTAAAGCTTATGACTGATCATCTTATCTTCATGTAATTAAACGATCAAGATGCACTGCACTTGGTGTACCGATGCAGTGCCCTATTCAGCATTGGGTGCGGATAACGAAAAGTACCAGTAGTAGATATAGTGGATATATTTTTTACTAATTATTATTCATTTATTCTTGTGTTAATACCAGTCAATATAAATATTTTTGTACAATGACAAAATTTTATTTAACCATTTTGTAATATTTCTTAATAAATAAATAAATAAACTTCTTTCAAATAATTCTTTCAAAATAATTAAACATCAGTCATTCGCTCCCCATAACCAAATCATCGTAAAAGCCCTTTCTTAATGTTGTCGATAATTCTCAGCCTTGCATTCTGCTCTAATTTCAGCATCTGCGCACCTTTCATAAATAGACTCACCACACATTCGCCTGAAAGGTCGCATTTCAACAGCATTCTGTCAACTTTCGTCCTTTTTATTCCAACACCGCGCTTCTCTCCAATACATAAGGGTTGGTACCAGAATTCCATTATGTACTGCCAATTTAATCATCAAATAGCAAATTTAGGTATTTCTCGGGATCAAACTCTCATAAAAATACGAAATCACAAAAAATGCTTTGTAAAATATAAAAAAAACAACATTATAATGTTAAAAACTAATTTACTGAAGTGTCTTTAATGCAACTAAAACCTTGTTATTAACTCGACTTTAATAATATCACAGCCAGTTTCCTACTAGATTATAAAACTTATAATCTAACTGTTTTATACATGTTAATAATTGTATGCAATTTCGCATCCCTTTTGCAATGTTAAAATCTAATTACAATTTATGACAAGTGTGTTCAGAAGCGCGGGAAAGTTTGGAATACGAACATTCTAGATAAATTGCTTCTAACGTAATTATTAATAAACTTAACGCATAAATTCTTCACTCACGCATGCATTTGCGACATTTTTGAACTCAACGCGTAATACCGACCCAAAGTAAACTCTCAAAATGCCAGTTAAATCTAATGAAGGTGTGGAATGACCACAATGATAAAGTCATAAAGAAAAGCGGGAAAATTCCAATAAAAAAAGCTATAAATAATTAAAGTTATTGTGATAATTTTTTTTCGTTGTCCTTCTTTTATATTTTCTTTGAAAATTTTATATTGCAGATGCATAAACTTTTAAATTTCTTGTTCAATGTCCGACGCATTGCAGAGCAAAGCGTGGGTGTACACTGTTCAACTGTGGAATATATTATAGATGAACCACATATCAATTTAATTATCTTTCGAAAAAATTGCCTTAACTTTATCTCTTTTGACTGTTTTTTTGTCAAATAAATAATTTTTATTTATTTAATCGGATATGTATTTTAAATGCAATAAAATATTAAGAGCGATTTGAATTAATTTAAACTTTAAACTCCACACTTTAAAACCTGATCGGTCAATCTTAAAGAAATTAGGTCTGGAAAATGGGGAACTACAAGTTTATGTAAAAAACGATTCAACCCGATTTTCCTTTAAACGGATGTAATTTAAAACGTGGTTGGATTCAGTTAATTCTTCCGGTTTAATAATAATTGTGTGCATTAAAAGAAATTAACATTTGGTTTTGTAACCAAAATTTAATTAGTGTAACTTCGCTGTCTAAACCTCAAATACACTAATGTTTAATTTAAATTCTACTTACACATACTTTACCTGTATTTAAACGTAATATTGTATAATGTATAATGGACTGGTTGCTTCGAAAAAATATTTGTTTTTTCGATGGTCGGTTGCATCGAGAAAAGGTTTAGTTAAGTCAAGCTTAAAATATAAATAATAGTTCATTTTAACATTTAATGGATAGCGCGTTAGGCTACCATGCATGAATTCCCAGGTTAATTGTTCAATTCCTGACAGGGTCAATAAGAAATATTTATACGCTCAACATTAAAATATTCATATATGAAATCTTGTACTGGGTTTCAAGCGTAAGACTGATCACTAATCATCTTGTCTATTTATAATAAATTAACCCAGCCAATGACAGGTCATTCGCTTCCAGAGTTTCTCTGTCTCTGTTGAAATATCAATAATATCTGATATCAGCCCAGCATGGGTATAATCCAGTTATTTGTCTACAAGTATTTGTATACATTCAAAATGTTGTTAAAAAATTTACTGGTTAAAAATATAAAGCAAACGAAAAATTGGAGAGACATCTTCAGGCATCTTCTAGTAAGTAATAAAGCTCAGTAGAGCCTTACTTACACTAATAAAAGATGATTGCCAAAAAATGCTTCTCAACACATGACACCAGCATAGAAAATTTCGGTAATGCGGAACGACGTAGACGAGTTTAATATATATCAGTTCCAAAATTTGTCATATATATGGTTATCAGATGATGGGCGCAATGGGGAATGTTATAGTACATCAAATGACTTAACTTAACCCAGCCAATGACAGGTCATAAGCCCTGTAAACGCCTAGAGAAACCCACATTCGCTTCCAGAGTTTATCTGTCTCTGTTGGATATCAATAATATCGAATAATTTCTATTTGTTATGCTTAAAATGCCCCTAGAAAATGCCCCATTGTGTGTAGATAAGGGAAAACAGTAGTATAATCTCGGTTGCTACGAAAAACAATATATATCTAACAAGAGAATCAACATAGAAAAAAAAGCGAAAGCACTTAGCTCCATTCTTCTTTGATTCCTTTCAAAGAAAGCAATGTTTTCAACGAAAAACTATCGTAACAAGATTTCGCCTTGCGTCATGATAGAAAAAAGTTTATCTTAGAGTTGAAATACAGAGCATAAATTTCGGAAAATATCCATAAAGCATTAGCAGTAAATTACTATTTGCGAAATTTCTAACCACAAAATACGTCAAGTTCTGTAGTCCAACTCGAAAGGGACGTAAATCTTGTCACTAATATGGTTAAGTATTCGAGGAACTGCTCAAGGTGGTATTATTTTAGTTTTATAATCTTGGCAGATTTTTTTTCCAATATAATTGCGTACCTTCGTAAAAAGTTTCCGTTATAAAACATGAAGTCTAATTTTTGCGAGTTACCAAACCTTCAGAGAAGCTGTATATTAGAAAAAAATTATCACTTTTGTGAATCTTGAAACATTTCGATGTTTCAATAAACGGTTTTTTTTTTTAGTCATAATCTCAATATGATCGTTTGTATACCTACCAATTGTACAGACCTCCGTTGATTGTCGCTTTCAGGTTTGAGGTTAAGTTGATTGGGTTTAAAAGACAATTGGTCTACCTATCTCTTTATAATATTTCTTTTTACTTAAACTTTTTATCGAATGAAACGGGACAGTTAAAAAAAAAAATTTATTTATAAATCTTAGGAATTCATTTTTTTTTCTTGGATTTTCCGTTATTAAATTTTAAAATATAGAAATTGCGATTTCCCGCCTGGTCATTTTACTATGGTAGGATGCGTTTATTAAATATTTTAACCAAGTTTTGAATGTAAGTAGCGCCTAAAATAGAAAAAAGTACAAAGCCACTTCTTTGGTTCCACGCATCAACTGTAAATTCAGTACGACCCTTTTTGTGGGACAAAGAGACGGGTGCTTTTTAAAGCATGCGTTTGCGGTCAATCGCTTTTATAAAGCTCCGTTTTTAAATATTTTTTTAAGAGAAATCTTTCGAATTTGATTTTTTTTAATCTCACAGAGAAAAATACAAATATTGTTGAACAACATTTTGAATGAATACAAATACTTGTAAACAAATTACTGGATTATACCCATGCTGGGCTGATATCAGATATTATTGATATCTCAACACAGACAGAGGAGCTCTGAAAACGAATGTGGGTTATCTTTAGGCGTTTACAGGGCTTATGACCTGTCATTGGCTGGGTTAAGTGGCCACTTTGACGTAATTACAACATTCTCCCTCATTCAGGCTGTCTATCTGACATCTGACAACCATGTAACATGACAAATTTTTGAAACTTGTTTATATCTTAGGTTGTAAAGAACTATCCGCTTGCGAGTTGTTATTTCGACAGATTTTCGCGCTAAACTGACATCTATTGAGAATAACTAAAGTATTTTTTTGGGAGCGATCTACATTATTGGTGTAAGTAAGGTTCGAATCTGAACTTTATTACCTACTAGCAGACTGTCTGAAGATTTCTTCATCATTTATTTTTACTTTTTTATTTAAACCAGTAAATTTTTTTGAACACTCATTTTGAATGAATACAAATACTTGTAGACGGCCAACATTACTGGATTATACCCATGCTGGGCTGATATCAGATATAATACAAGTTTTCAAAAATTTGTCATACATGGTTGTCAGATGTCAGTTTAAAACAGGAAACATGGGGAATGTTGTAATTACGTCAAGTGGCCACTAGTACACCCAGCCAATGAAAGGTCATAAGCCCTGTTAAACAACCTAGATAACCCACATTTCGTTTTCCAGAGCTTCTCTGTCTTGTTGAGATATCAATAATACAACGAAATATTGTTCACTTCAAGACACACAAATAAATTTCGGAATTTTAAAAAATATATAGTCTTATAGGGAAAATGTATGATTTTTGTATAATCCATCCCAAGAAGTCGATACATGAATTCGTGTTTTTAAAACGATAAGGCCTGGGAATCTAAAGCGTCCTTCTTCGTCGAATACGATTTATTAAGTCCTATTTCACGGTTGTGGCACTGTGCCTGGCCAAGGTGTGGGCCCTCAAAGCCCAATCGATATAAAAAAACAAGGCACTGCATTGTAACACTAATGATGAATAATCATATTGATATAATACAGGGTGTAACTTAACTCGTAGTACAACCCGAAAACTGGTGAATCTACATCGTATTTGGAGACGATTGTGTAATATTTCTTTTAAAACTGAGTTTGAAAAAAAAAATTTTTCTTCTTACTAAAGTTTTCATAAGTATGGCATTGTATAAATTTTTATTAAAATGCGGTTTTTTTATTTTGTTTTCTTTATGGATAGTATTAATTTGACTAAATGCATGATATTTGATAACAATTTGCAAAAAAAATCAACTTCATACTTAATTTTCTCGAAAACTAAGGGTCAAATCAAAAAATTTTATTCAACAAAATCGACTCCAAATATGACTAGGATTCACTGGTTTCCCGCTTGTACATCGAGTTTTGTTACACCCTGTATATTTACATGTTACAATGTACAAATATCCACTAAGTTGTTTCAAAACTCTTGTAAGCTGCCTATACGTTGTAGATAACACAAAACAGATGTTGCAAGTTGCACATGCACTGTTGTGTGTAGAGCAAACCGTCACGGTGATAAAATCACACATGCACGTTGAGCATTGTTTTTGGCGGATGTAATAAACACACATGCACTTACAGCATTATTTTTGGAGCAATAATTACTCTCCGCCTCGTAGCATATTCGGCTACCGTGCAAAAGGTCGCGGGTTCGATTCACATGTGATTTTCATATTAATATTTCACGCGTGATACCTTGGACGGACGCTGAAGCGTAGGACTGATCATATTATCTTCATGTAATAAAATGATCAAGATACACCGCGTGCCCTATGCACCATTGGGTGCGGATAAGGGAAAGTAGTAGTGGTAGTAATTGAATTATTTAATTACAGCCATCAACTTAAAATAATTTTAATAGGAAGTGTGTCAGGACAGAGTGGTATGGCATTTTATCCTCTCTGCCTACCCCTACGGGTTAATTATTTATAGGTTATATATATACCTACAACATATCGACGGTTATGTATTTATTTTATATACAAATTTCAAACTATGTTCATAGTTCATAAGATTCTGTCTCAATCTGTCAAATAGAAACCGTCCACCGTCCAATCTGTCAAATAAACAAAAATGAATGCGTTCTTTTTCATTTTTCAAATTTCAGTCACTTCCTTCGCCGGCGTATATTTAGTAAGGGACTAATACAAATGCGTCGTCTCTTTCTAGCAAGTGGAAAAGGGCGAGGTATGAGAGGAGAGAAATGTGTCTTAACTCGGCGGGAGTCTTCTATTTCCGTGAAAATTTCTAGCGGGAACTCTTTTAAAAGGCGGGAGAGCAAGGCTGGTTTTCCAAATGTTGTTTAAAAATTACGATTTTATAAAAAGTCAGATTTGCTTTAAATTACTTCCTAGGGATATCACACTGAATCAACAAAACAGTCGGGTTGGTGATGAGTGCGCAGACTAGAGAACAGTCGGCCAACTGCTCTAGAATGATTTTCCAGTTAATAAACGACTTTTGAAGAGAGCGGTCGCAATGAATGTTGGAACAATATTGTCAAGAAAAGTTATTATTGCTGCAATACTACGAAGGAGAAAGCTATCGCCCGATTAAACGATCGGCAGGTGTGCGCGCGTGGAAGAGCGCCAATTAAACGATCGGCAAGTTATCGCGTGGAAGAGCGCCATACTGATTAAGCTATCGGCCGATAGTTTTAAAGGCAATCGCAAGGCCTATTAAACTTAGCAATCGGCCGATACCGGATCGTTGTAGTATGCGCACTTGCATACATCTTCATACTGATTAAACGCCCGACTGAACTATCGCACAATAGAAAGTCTCTAGTCTGCGGGGGCTCTAAGGCACCATTGACTAATTAAGTATATGACATGTTTTTTTTCTATTTTTGGTATGCCTCTTAAATAAATCAATTGTCGGTTTATCGTGTTTACAACTAGAATTGAAATAATCTACCCTGGGGTTAGAGGTCTATGACGCGCTAGAAATAGTCATTATATGACACTAATGAAGTGAACATAACGAGGAATGTAAACAAATTAAAGGAACTAGTTGTATTAAGTCAGAAGTAATATTATTAGATATGGCATAATCTTCTGGGGAAATTCGACAAATGTCAAAGATGTCTTTACTGTACAAAAAAGATGTGTCCGAAAAATGGTAGGCGCAGGATATTTAGAAACATGCCGGCCTATATTTAAAAAATTAAAAATTATTGACACTGACAGGAATATATGTTATGGAACTCTGTCTCATTGTTAAAAACAAGACCAGATGATTTTTGCAAACTTGAAAAAATACACGATCATAACACCAAAAACAAAAATAAATTACAGATACCCCTAACAAAATACACATGTGTTCAAAAAGGGCCTTATTTTATGGCAATCAAGGTATATAATAAGTTGCCAAAATATATTAAAGATCAAGCAGACATAGGAGTTTTTAAAAAAATGATAAAAAATTATCTAATAAACAATTGTCATTACAGTATGCAGGAATATTTTGATAACCCATAACATTATTATATAATATTGGGTATCTTATTTAGTTTCTCTTCTTTTGTCATATTTTATTTTAGATTTATTTTTTTGTATTATGGTTGACTGGAAGAAATAGCTAGAAGCTATAAGTCCGCCAATTGAATGTAAAATGTATATTTCCTTACCTTCAATAAAGATTTTTATCATGCTTTCTTTTTTCTCTCTCAATAAATATGTCTACAAAATCTTTAACATAAATAACATGCCTAAACGGACAACTTGTCTTATTTTTATTTCGTTTGTTAATGATCCGGTTAAAAATGCCGAGTATAAGTTTTTTTTAGTTAAATAAAGTATTACTTTAGTCAATCAGTAATGTTTTTTTCTATTAAAATATTTCATTTGCGATACTTGGAATTGTCTTTTAACAGCAAGACTAATTCACCTAATCAACGTTGCTTTCATGTAATAAATATTCAAGATAAACACTGAGGAGGTAATCGTCCCCACCCCACCAGTCCGACTGTTATAGAAGAGTCCATCTGGGGACTCTAATCTGTCAGTCACGCCTATTTTAATGCAGGACTTTAAAAACATAAATTTTGCAAATGCAAATGCTGATAAGCAAAATTGCAGGCAGAAAGGCCATAAGTTAGTCCGAAAGTGAAGGTTAAGTCAAGAGGGCTGACAGCATCGACTCAGAGAGATAAACAGCATTAAATGTGCCAATACAGTGCCCTATGCAGCTATTGAATACCCCTTCAATAAGAATAATCAATATCAGATACGACGACCGCCATACGAAAGGCCAGGACTTAATCCATCTTATTTCTAAATGCAACTCACATGAAAGAACAAGATGTGTGTAGGTAATATTCCTAGAAGGGGACATTAAGGCACGTCAATTTTGAAGACTAACTTATCCCAGGATATTGGTAACGAAAAGTGGATCAACATTCTCAGACTCTATTGAATATATATATTTTTTTAAATATTCTTACGATTGTTTAACTAATATGGAAAGTCTAAACATACTTCGCTTCTAAAATAAAGTTGTCTTTATTTTTTTCTCTAAAAATTAAAAAACCCTTTTTTGAGACAATAAGTACACTCTTCCCCTAATGTTAAATAAATAAACATGAACGTTTTTTTTATTAATGCTGTGTTGTATAATAAAACCTTTGTTATAAATAGGTTGAGTAAATTAATGTAATAATGGGTGGCTGTGAAGTTGGAAGCCGAGTCAGCCAAAGTTTATCCAGTCGGACAGATAAATCCAGAAAGAAAATAAGTAAGATATCCTCTGACATTATCGATCCTCGCTGAGAGAGCAAGCAATCACATAAAAAAACATATCATTAAACTGCGGATATAATAACGTTCAAGACCAAAAGAACCAAAGGTTCTCAACTTAAAATTATAAACTTTTTTAAAATCAAGCTTGTGGCGGGCAACAATGAGCTGACGTCACGCGCCGTACGGACCGGCCGACGGTACCGCCGACAATGACGCGACAAACCAGAAAGAAACGAACAAAAACGTACGAAGGCGTACGAACTATACTGACGAGAATCCTTTCGAAATTCCCGCCCAACTTTCGAGAATATAAAATCATCGAGTTATTTAGCCAATCTTCAACATAACTTTTATCATTCATTTAAGTGTTAGCATCAGTATTTAGTTTTTGTTGTGAATAAACCATAATGTAATAAAACGAAACGTAAGTACTGTTTTACTCTCTCATCTCTCCTCTGTGCACCGACATAAATCTGGTACTGAATACTTAATAATGGCCACCGAACAGGTGACACACAAACGCTATCTAAAGTAAAAATGTCAAAATTATAATGAAGAAAGCCCTACGGAAAAGCACATAGACCTATAGGTCACCAAACTCATTATTCAGCTTGACCCCTTGTGGCCCCCCTTTCCAGACACAAAATTACATACCTGGATAATTATACCTATTATATTTTAAATAAAACAGAAAAAATGTAGTTACACGTTTATTTTTTATATATTTTAATTAAGGTGTGCATAAATAAGATACGCGAACGTTTGTAGCGAACAACGTCAACCAAACCATCATTGGCCAATAGGGTCGTCGATTCATGAACTACATGTGTACGCATAATAAGTTGAAACATCACAAAATCATAGATATGAAATTTATATATACGTATGTACAGTCCTGTAATAACATCAGATTTGTTAAAAATTCTATAAATGTCCGTAACATTATAAGCACCTCATGCCACCTGATGCATTGCCCAGGAGCTCTCCTTACCCCCCAAAGCCAGAATAAGGCCCCATGCTCAGATCTTCTCCAGGGAACCACTTTAGGAACCCTATGGCATAGACTGTAAGATACTAGTTTGTTTGATACTTTTCTCTGAATCCCAAGATTGTATTGTGACGTGTCCACGTGAAATATTCATAGCATTCAAATGATTTTTCATTATTAAACATATTATTTCGTGTGTAGATACCATTGACTGAGTCTGAAGCGTAAGACTGATCATCTTACCTTCAAGTAATTAAAAAAACGTATGATCAAGGATTCACTGCACTTGGTGTATCCGATGCAGAGTGCATTCATGCACCATTGGGTGCGGGTAAGAGAAAGTAGTTTGTTTGGGCCTGAACCAATTGAATTATTTGTTGTCAGTCATCTAATTTATGCGGAGTATCTACCCACGTAAATTTTGAATTTTCATATGTTCCACAAATTGGGAATAAGCACACGACAAGATGCATTTTGTTGAGTAAAAGTCAGTTGAGGAATTGTTTGCTCACTTTCACAAGCACGCCTTGTCGCCCCGCTACTTAGTCCTATTTAATAAACCCGCTAATTTATTATTTATAATTGTTAATAAAAAAATAAAAAATGAAAACGCTGTATGTGTAATGAAAAACTCTATTTAAATAATAAATCAAACTCAAGAAAATGACACTGTTTGCAGTACAAGGAACAAGCCTGAAGAGTGAAAAAAAACAAAAGAGAAAACAAAAGATTAAAGACACAATAAAACTTATTTAGTAACAACAATAAAATAAGTAGGTACTTAGTTAAGTATACCTACTAAACATTAGATTATAGAGCTTTATTCTCAACACCCTCTCCCATAAATCTCTATAACTAACAAACTATCAAATCTAACAAACATCAAAGAAATACAAACCTAATAAATCAAACAATTCTTTAAATAAAATTCTAGATAATGGTTTAGTCAAAATATCAGCAATTTGCTTTTTGCTAGGTACATAAATCACAGATAACTTGTTTTCCTGAATCTTTTCTCTAATATATTGATACCGTGTATCAATATGCTTTGATCTTTTATGAAATTCTGGATTATTCATTAACTTTATAGCACTAGTATTGTCCACTAAAAAGTAAAGGCACACAATTGTTTGAAGAATTATTTCAGTGAACAAACGACCAAGCCATATGGCTTCCTTTGTTGCTTCACTCGCTGCAATGTATTCAGCTTCTGTGCTTGAGAGGGATACACATTGCTGCCTTCTGCTAAACCAGGAGATGGCTCCTCCACTGTACAGAGAAACCATTCCGCTCACAGATTTTCTTGATTCTGGATCGCTGGCATAGTCAGCGTCACTGTAGATTTTCAGAGAGTTTTATCTTCATTACTTTTATATACAAATTCCAACATCTGTTTTATCTCGTAAATATCTCATTAGTGCGCTTTACCAATATGCCAATGTTTTTTCCTCCTGGTTTTTTCTAGAAATTTTGAAGCATAATTTACGGCAAACGTAATATCTGGCCTTGTTACTAAACTGCCAAATACATTAAACTTCCAACTGCTTCTCGATAAGGAGCAGTTGTAATTTGTAATTTCGTTTCTCTGGATCATCATCCTGAGAGATATATTTTTCAACTGGAGTAGACACAGCCTTACACTCATTCATATTAAATCTTTGAAGAATTCTTTCTGCATAAGTTTTCTGAATGTATAAAAATGATGCTTCAATCACGTATTACGAGTAATTGACATATTTCAGAAAATAACCAAATCGGTTCAATAGTCATGAAAACTGATTTCTTGTTTCAATAATGACAAGAAAACATTACAATATTCTTTTGCCTTGTAGAAGCAACTAAGCTAAGCATCATCCACATAAATAATAACCATTAATTTTTCATTATCAGATACTTTAAAAAACAAACAAGGATCAGCGTTCACTCTGAGATAAGGAAAACTTCATCATTATTTTCTTAAACATGTTATTCCAAATTCTTCTTGGAGATTGTCATTCAAACCATAAATACTTTTATTTAGTTTGCAGACTCTATCGAGATCATCATCCAACCCTTCTGGCTGTTTCATATATATTCTCCTCATCTAATGTACCATGAAGAAATGCAGAATATGACATCGAATTGAGCCCAATTCAAGTTGTTCACTTGCAACAACGCTTATAAAGGATCTAATAGTGTCAAAGCGAACCATGGACTAAACGTTTTCGTTATAGTCGACACCCTTTTTTGTTGGCTGTTACCCTCGCGCAACCAGCCGAGCCTTATAAAGATTGATTGTACCATCAGGTTTAAATTTTTTACGAAAAATCCAGCGATTTGAAATCGGTTTTTTCGACAGGAGGTAAACTCGGTTAAACTCCAAGTATGTTATTTTCTTGTAGAGATCTCATTTTCATTATCCAATGCTTTTTTCCAATGAATAGTTTTCTTCTGAATTCATTGCATCAGAATAACAGGTTGGTTCGTCAACTTCGGACAACTTCATTTCTATCAATCGCTCTGGTGATAAAAATTGTTTTTCTCAAAACGATTTTTTATAGGTAATTCACAGACTTGATCATTAGAATCACTGACCTCATTATTCAATTCAATTTCATTTGGGTTGTCATCTACATTTTGATTATTGAATAATTTGGAAGTAAGGCTACTGTGTATACCAGGATTTCTGTTCAAACCTGACATTTCTACTTTGAATAATTTTATTTTTACTCTTTAAACCAAAATACGATAACCATCAATATTATCTGAATATCAACAAATATGCCACTCTGTCCTTTGGCATCCCATTTCTTACGTTTCTCATTAAAAAATAATTCATATGGTGTCTTTATTTTCTAAACTGCTAGGACCCAGTTCTATTCAATATGTAAACTGCTGTATTCACAGCCTCAGCCCACATAAACTTGGGTATATTTTTAGATAACAACATGGTTCTAGCTATATCCACAATAGTTCTATTTGTGCGTTCTGCACAACCATTTTTGTTCTGGTGTATATGGATTTACAAATGACAACTTTATACCTTTTGATTTAAAATAATTCAATACACCTTTATTGTTAAATTCCAGTCCATTGTCACATTGAACTGTTTTTACAGAATGTTCACATTGATTATTGATATATTCAATGACTTCTTGCATTTTTATAACTGTTTCAGACTTTTCTTTAATATACTATTCGAAATCGAGTATAATCAACACATACTTTACAAAATTCATCTTGAGTAGATACTATAATTCCATGCTTTTGTAATATCTCTCTCACTTGGCGTTTATTTTGATGACCAAGACGCTCGTGCCAAGA
The DNA here is from genome assembly GCA_022494985.1 of Micrasema minimum. Taxonomy (NCBI): domain Eukaryota; kingdom Metazoa; phylum Arthropoda; class Insecta; order Trichoptera; family Brachycentridae; genus Micrasema; species Micrasema minimum. The sequence continues at coordinate 33,202 of JAGVSP010002264.1, read as the reverse complement.
TTGTAAAGTATTCAGCGCCAGATTTGTTTCAGCTGAATTGCTATTATTTAATTCATTTACTCTAATCTTCATTATAAATAGTTGACCAGCACGTATTCCTTTAGCTTTAATAATATTATTTTTCATAAAATGGCATGAATCACGAGACGACTTAAATTTCAACCCTTTATCTAATGCTGAGATAACAGAAAACAAATTTCTTCGGGCATCAGGAACATACAGTACATTCTCCATATAAGAGGGCAGCCCACTTCCCATTAACTTCAGCATCAAATTTTATGATTCCACTTCCAAGAGCTTCCATAGTAGAATTATTACCAACATGAATTTTTAATGGTATTTCAAAATTTTCAAAAGTATTAAACCATCCTCTACGTGAAGTGATATGATTAGTGGCACCAGTATCGACGATCCATGAATCCTCTTCTACTTCCACATGAAACATTTCACCAACAAATGCATGACCACTTGAATTATTTGTAGATTGTCTTTTTTGTGCATTTTTTAATTTTAAAACAATTTCGCCGAATGTGACCGGGCAATTTACAGAAATGGCATGTAAAATTTTGTCCCTTTTTGTAAATCTTTTCAGTTTCATAAGAAGATCTGCTATTATTTTTAAAATAATTCTTCTGAAACTTAGATTTATTATCTTTAATCACACATTTGGACATCAAAGCTTCAAGTTCTTCACACTCTCTACTAATTTATCATGTTGGCGTTTATCATCTGCAGTTAAGATTCCAATTAAATTTATTAGAGTCTGCTGCTCATCACTTCTTTGCCCACCAAGCTTGCCGTAAACTTTCATAGCTATCAGGTAAAGTATCCAATAATTTTACCATCAGTGAAGATTCATCAGGTTTAACATTTAATTGTTGCATTCTCAAAACCAGACCCCCAAATTTAGCAATATGACCCACCATGTCATCAGATGAACTTTTACGAAAATTGAAAAAACTCAGATTGTAACGTATGGGCAGCCTGTTTAGTTTGCTGCTCATAAACTGCGTGTAATTTAATCCACATATCACGCGCACTGTTACACATCATTAATAAAGACATAGTTTTTGAATCAAGGGATCTCACACTATTATTTGGCAAGCACTTCTATCTGCTCTATCCCATTCTTTCAATTTTTCTCGATGTTCAATCATTTCACGTACGTTTGACTCATCTTCAGGTCGCATAGGCTTCTGAAATTCCCCTATACATAATTCGTATACATTTTCTGTTCCTCTTAAAATGTTTTTCAATGCAAACTTCCACGTGCACCAATTTTCTGCTCCACGCAATTTTTCAATGGAGTATGTGGAGTATTCCATTTTTTTTTAAATTTTATTTAATAATTAATTTATAAATCACTTTACACAATTTAGCTAACCACGTTCTGCTACCATGTTATAAAAAAATGAAAACGCTGTATGTGTAATGAAAAACTCTATTTAAATAATAAATCAACATCAAGAAAATGACACTGTTTGCAGTACAAGGAACAAGCCTGAAGAGTGAAAAAAAAACAAAAGAGAAAACAAAAGATTAAAGACACAATAAAACTTATTTAGTAACAACAATAAATAAGTAGGTACTTAGTTAAGTACCTACTAACATTAGATTATAGAGCTTTATTCTCAACAATAATTCCGCCGCCTGAGCCACGAATAAAGATTGCTGTGCTTCAAGCTATATCTACAACCGCTGATAGCCCATTACCCATCGCTGTACCAATACGAGGAACCAATGTGATACCTACTTCAAGGTTAGTGGAGTAATTTCTTTGCTGTTGGTTTTTCCTGTCGATACTTTATATTATATATTTTGGAAATTATGGCATGCATAATGGAAATTATCGCAGGCGACGTGTGCAAGGTGAGTGATCTATTAATGAATGTGGAAAAGTCGAATGTGATGGTTTTTGAAAGAAATGAAAATATGACTAAGTGTAAGATTGTAGTAAATGGCGATAGCTTGAAACAGGCGGAAGAATTTGTATATCTGGGAAGCATGTTCACAAGTGATGGAAATATGGACAACGACAGAATTAATGGTGCCTTAAGTCGGTAGTATCTAATAAGTGCTTATCAAAAGAGGCTAAATTGGCAGTGCATAACGGAGTTCTGGTACCAACCCTTATGTATGGAAGCGAAGCATGGAGTTGGAAAAATAAGGATGAAAGTAAATTGAATGCAGTTGAAATGCGATCTCTCAGGTAAATGTGTGGTAAAACTATGTATGATAGGTGCACTAATGTTGAAATTAGAGCAGAATGCAAGGCTGAGATAAGCATTATCGACAAAATTAAGAAAGGTCTTTTACGTTGGTTCGGTCATGTAGACTCTACATTGTAGAGCGAATGGATGATGAAAGAACGGCTAAAAAAATATATGATGCGACTGTGCCTGGATGTAGAAGTCGAGGAAGGCCGAGAAAGACATGACATGATCAAGTAAAACAAGTGCTTGAAAAGTGGGCATGTAAGAAGTCGGAATAATCGACGTGCGTGCATGAGAAGATGTATGAATGTGGAGGAAGCAAGATAAGTATGCCAGAACAGAGTGGTGTGGCGTTCTATCCTCTCTGCTTACCCCTTCGGGGAAATGGCGTAATGGTTAGTTAGTTAGTTAGTTAGGAAATTATTGGTGCAGATGTGATTACACGCAAAAGGTCCTTCGAATTACACATATACATGTCCTTGTAATAAATTAATTTATAAGGCCATAACTGTCCCGCTTCTTGCTATCCGCTCTACACCAATGTGGGGAACTTACAAGTAGTCGTGTTTTAATATTTTATGCTGTGTCACAGTTTGAGAAGCACAGTTCGGATGAACGTAGGATCAAGATACGTCAGAGCACCATTAATTTATCTAAGTGCCCCCTCCCCTGACGACTGTTGATCACGCGAGATCGGACCACGTGGTTAATGACGTGTCACCGATCACCTCCCTCGACCCGCAAGGCGGACTCCGTCACAAAACATGGGCTACGACACGGGTAAACGGGTAACACGGACTTTTTGTCACCTAAAAGGCTAGGCCGTTAAGTATGTAGGTCATAAGTATGTAATGTAATAACACACAGATAATCGTCTGTGTAAGTTCAAGTGTATGTTCAGGAGAGACAAAAAACCCTCCAATTTCGTAAAAAAAAGAGGTGAACATGCAATTTGTATCGAGATATACGCGGTATTGCTTTTGTGAAGATGGTTTATTCGCGGTATTGACACTAACCGAGTGCTAGCAGTCTATTGGTCAATTTTAAAATTTGAATTAACCAATCGATGCGGCTTGTTTCGTTCAACGAAAATCACCAAAAATGCGTATTTTGAACTTACTGGCTCTTACGCGGTATTGAACTTACATAGACGAAATGTTTCTGGGTTATTATGCCTTGCTTGCACGTGTTTGTGTTTGTCCTTCAGCCCAAAAATCATCAGGCCCGATTAATAAACGGGTTGGAATGATATCAAAATATCTGCATTAGGTACATTTTTGGGCTTCGTAAATATGACCATATTTCTGAATATCGTAATCAACTTAAATGACTAAAAATTTAACGGCGGAAAGACTATCGTATTATTACTCTTTTATATCCTAAGGCTCCACTTTCATCATAATCACACACCATATCCGCTCCCTATGTGGATCATATGGAATCCACAAACTGCCACCAGGCAGGCCAAGCGATCGGCTGCCAGCTCCCGTGCATCCTTCCAAGTCGAGTCCACGTCCCGCAGCTCTGACGCAAACTGCCGACGAATTGTCAACAGTGGACGCCGAGAACCTGATGCCTTGTAAAATAGGCAAGCATGGTTAAGGCTCTCGGGAGGCGCACGTAGTATATGGCCTAGCCAGCCGAAACGCCTTCGCCGGATGACAGTAGATACCAAGGGTTCCTGTGCCCGTTGCCTCACCTCTGTGTTCCTTACAAAGTCAAACCACCGCACACCTAAAATCCTTCTAAGACTCAGAAGTCTGCTATCTTGGGCCCTGGTTAGGTGCCACGATTCGCAGCCATAGAGGAGAACGCCGCACTTAACAAACCAAATTGTTATTAAACAATTTTGTTCAAATATGCTAGAGTACTCCCAGTTAAACAAATATACTACTTTAAATTAATAATATAACATTTAGAAGGCAAAAAGCAACAAGTAAACCATAGTCATGGAACAAGAGCTAAAACAGCCAAACGATTAGTGGAACCTAGAGCACTGAACTACTATGGAAGCAGAACAGAAGAATACATGGTCCCAAGGATATTCAACAAGCTTCCAGATGAGATGAGAGGCGCCACTAATCTGGTACAAAGGAAAATATTGCTAAAAAAAATTCTCTTGGACAACCAAAGTTTCAAAGATTAAATGAGTGTGTGAAGAAAGTACAATTATTTAATATATTTACTTATACATCATATTTTAAAAACTAAATTAAGTCTCAAGTGTAAACTCGGTAGATGAAACGTGCCGAAAAACGAGTGAGAACTTGTTTGGCACGATCTGCATTAAGTTAATTTTTTTTAATATACTTGTTAAAATTTTTTTTTTTTAAATATTTATTAAGAAATACTAATATTACTACTCTTCCTCCTCCGCACCCAATGTTGTATAGGGCACTGCATTTGTACCAAAGTGCAGCGAATCCTGATCATTTGTTAAATAAAGGCAAAGTAATCAGTCCTATGCTTTAGCGTCAGCCCTAGGTATCGCAAACGATTTTTTATTTTTTTATTTATTAATAATTTATTTTAAAAATTAATTTTTATCATTGAGTCAATTCATTCCGATCCTACAGAGCACAAAGTTAATTATTCCAGAATCAGATAGTATTTCATCTTCGTTTTGCGGTTTCGAATCAGAAACTATCATTGGTGGAAATTCAATTCAAATCTCATCGAAACGAGAACCGTTTTAATTCAAAAATATCTGGAGCGAGAAATCAGGTGCTAGCGAAGATTGCAGTCCTTTGATTCCAATGCACTTCCTCGCTGCACAGGTCAAACGAGATGCAAGATAAACGGAAGTAAGAGATGAGTATCCGGATATAGCGAATGGCATTTCCGGGTCCGGAGCGAGGGACAGCCGGCTCACTTCCGGGATAGAATGTTTAGCTCCTGATCAATGGGTGTAGCAGAAAACTAAAGTTATACCTTATAAAATGAAACACACTTTTAAACTACTTATTTATTTTTAAAATGCCAACCGGTTTCGGAGGTACTTCTCCTTCTTGAGGGTTTTATATTATTTTACATTTAAATTAAGGAATAAGACGCTAACTAAAAAAAATTCAAGTGGTTGACCAGGTACTAGGACAAGGGGCGGAGAGGGTGGTGAAGTTAAGGTAGAAACACATGATCGATGCATTGAGATGTAGGTAATTAAAAATACGTTGATAGATTTACAAAAACAGAGATGTTGAACTTTATTAGTCTTACTCTTACACACACCTACTTTTTTTTTTCTTTTTTAAACGCTTAAATATTCAGCCATCCAATATTATTTACAGAAATACTTGTTATTAAAATGTATGTGTATTTAAAATGTTGAAAAAATTATATGAAAAACCACTTTTAATTATATTTTATTGGCAACGCCAGGAATCGAGCCCGCGACATTTTACATAGTAGCCGCAGTTCACTACACCATTAGGTGCGTATAAAGGAAAGTAATCTTCTTCTTTCGCCTCGTTCGCTCCTATGTGGAGCATGTGGACATCACTTGATCAAGACTTGACTTCAAGACTCCTGTTATTGGAGGTTGCTGCGTCCGTTCCCGAATTTCAGCGATGGTTATGAAGTTAAGCCACCTAATGTCTAGTATACCTCAAAGACACTTTTTCTCAAAACTCAATAAACAATTATTCTGAGATATTGTGAGGTGCCAGGATTCACATCCATATAATATAGAAACATCGGCAAATTAGTTCATCCTTAAATAATATTTGTGTGGGCACCCAATCATCCAAAACGCATAAAAATGAAAAATAGCTTGTAAATAAAACTGTACAAGGATTAAAGCTGCTCTAATCCTTGTATTAATTCGAAATGAAGATATCCTGTCGAAGTTATTTGCATTTCAAGAGTCGGGGATAAAATAAAAAGGCTGCTATGGACCAGGCGAACCTCCCACGCGAGGAGCGGAATATATGAAGGGATTAAACCGAAGATAGTACGGTCCACTTTGCAGATTAGGAGACGTGTAAATTCTCACAACTGCATCCGATGTATTGCAGGTCAGGCCAGGACTTAGGAGATTTAAAAATAAAAAATTAAAATAATACAAATTTATTCCAAGCCGGTGGGGAGTGCTGTTCATATAAAATGGAAATAAAAAAGAAATTAAATGTACATGTACGTAGGTACTCGTACATAATTTCTTTTTTACCTTGCTTAGGATTTTCTACCTGTGGAAAAAGTTGACAACTATGTTTATCTTAGTCACAAAATCACCATCGGCAGAGACAATCAGACCAGCGAGGTGGATAGGAGGATAAATCTCTCTTGGGTGGCTTTTGGAAAGCCAAATTCCACATTCCGAAGCTCCATTCCCAACTCACTCAAGACTCGAGTATTCAACCAATGCATTCTGCCCGTCCTTACTTATGGCGCGGAAACAATGACTCTGACCAAGCAATCCTCCCATAAGTTGCAAGTTGCACAGAGGAGCATGGAGAGGATTATGCTTGGAATAACATTAAGAGACCGAAAAAGGAACGATTGGATCCGACGCCAGACAAAAGTCTGCGACGTGGTGCAGCAAATTGCTTGTTTGAAGTGGAAATGGGCCGGTCACATAGCCAGAATGACGGACGACAGGTGGACGAAACGCGTTCTGGTGTGGAGACCGAGGAACCAGAGGCCTCAAGGACGTCCACCGATGAGATGGGTGGACGACATCAGGAAGTCTGCTGGAAGACAGTGGATGGGGACGGCGCAGGATCGGGAGGAGTGGAGACGGCAGGGGGAGGCCTATGTCCAGCAGTGGACCTCAACGGGCCGAGATGATTGATTGATTGATATTAGGATTTTCTATCATTGACTGTTCTTATTCATACCTATATTTTGTTGGGATCAGGCGGGATACATAATTAATTATAAATACTGACGGGATATACTCGTACATAATCAATTAATTAGTATTGCCTCAGGCAGTATGTGGAAAGTGATAATAAATAAGCGTATATGTGTTTGTCATTTTTAATTTCATTGTTATAATATTTTTAAATTAGTATAATTGTGTGTCCTGTCGTGAATATGTTAAAATAAATGTAATTATTTTAAGGTCCATAATGAGTTATATGTAACTCATGGGAAATACATGCAATAAATGTATTTACGAAATTAAACAAATGAAATGAAAAAATTTGAAATATGAAATTTTAGATATTTATGAAAAATTTAAAAAAAATAAAAAGGCAAAAAAAAAGAGAACAAATTACGAAAAAAAACATCAGACGTTCCCTGGCTCTGGCCAATTTTATTTATTTATTTTTATGCAAAGAGGATGAAACGCCTCACCACTCTATTCTGGCATACTCCCTTTCATATCTACATGTAGGAACATCTTTTCGTGCATTTTGATTATTATTATTATTATAGTGATTCTTCTAAGATTCTGATCATTCTGACTTTTTACGTGTTTTGTCCAATTTATTTGAGAAAAAAAATCTTTGACCAAGAACCATAAAGTTTGCATTAATTTAGTATTTTTATATAAGACGATTAATAATTTGTTTCGTCTTAATTGAATTATGTAGGTATTTAAGTCGCCATCATAAATGAAAGCTTTTTAAGTATTTCATACAAATATTTGTAAATATCTAAATACGGCCCTGATTTGAAATTAATGACCCCATTACACGTTGCTGGGGCGTCGGTCGTTGCGATTTTTAAACGTGGTTTTCCGAACATGGATTCCTGGACACACTTCACGATTGAATACTGACGATAGGGAACCTAAATAAAAGCTCACGTTACCCGCTAGCCAATCGCATAACAACCCTAATCTACTCTCTGGTTATAGGTAGTTCGAATCCCTTCCAAAATGTATTCCCTACCTTCATCAAATTTCCAATCCGTTTTGTCACCTATTTGCAACTCCAATTTCAGTCTCGAATGTCCGCTCAGCGCAGCAGCATTACCTCGAACTCGTCATCATCCGTTCTTCCTGTGAAATCCAAGACCTGTTCTTCCCTCGTTCATTTCCATCAAAATTCCCTCGTCATACTCGCTCCATCTCCAAGCTTCCAGAAACCAATTCCCCGAAACCCCCTCAGTGAAAGTGAGTAAAAGTGTGCTGTGCCCCTCGGTTTGTGTCCCGACGCGCCAGTTCGACGTGGTGTTTCCAGAGTATTCCAGGATACTTCGCCCTTCCTGGTGGTCCTTCACCGTCATTTCCCGCCCTTATTGAGTCCAGCTCTGGTAAGTCCTTCTTCCATTTTCCGATCCTCGTTCGGATGAAGTTACCAGAGAGTTCTCATCGTGGCGGATCCACAAAGAATAAGAGTAATAGGTGCCTTATACAAGCATTGACTTTAAGCTTTAACCATTCAAATCTCCCTTTTATTCATTTATTATCCATTACTTTGTAAAAAGTATTGATGAAGATGTCACAGAATGATCTTTGCATTGCATTCGCCATTATTCAGTTCCCCACGCACCAAATAACCTTTATTTATCCATCGATTACCAAGATGGCGGTAAACGGACCGTGTAATGGCGTCCATTCACCGCCTTATGACCGCGTCAAGAATAAATGTTTATTTGGCTGTCCTCTGCCTACGCGGAATTGATCACACATAAATTAACTTTTTGAATATATTTATTTCTCGATTTACTCGTATAATGAGACCGGATCGAGCGAAAAAAATGAATAAAGAGATTTTTTGGTAAAATAAGGGATTATACCTATGAACCTACTTTTTTTTTTTGTATTCAGAGTATGATCTTTTTTATCTTGCTTACTTACTTATTTCCCTCCGCTCCTAGTGATATAGTGGGCACTTGATACACCAACTACAGTGAATCGTCATCTTTTTTTTTTCATAAAGGCATGATGTTCAATGATCAGTCTAGCGCTTGGTCAATAATGTTATTAAAACCCGACTTTACAACCCGAAAAACTGATGAATCTACAACATATTTGTACCCGAATGTGTAATATGACTTTTCAAGCTGAGAACGGGTGGTGGCCCAGTGGGGGTAGCGTCGCGGTCTCTGAGTCCAGAGATCGGAGGTTCGAATCCCCACTTCGACACGATTCGATTCCTATTTTCAAGCACAAGCCGCTTAGGCTTTATTGAAAATAGTATTTACAAATTGAAATATGTGCAAATATCATAAGATTGCATAGATTTCTTTTTATTATAAAAAAGAAAAAAAAAAAAAGCTTAAAAAAAAATATTTTTTTCCGTAAGTTCCGCAGAATAAGTTGAATTGCACGAATTCTTATAAAAATGCGATTGTTTATTGTTTGGTTTATGAATAGTTTTAATTTGACTTAATGAGTGATATTTGATAACAATTAGCAAAAATAAAAAATTTCTGATCAATTTTCTCGAAAATTATGGTAAAAAAAAAAAAAATCTACAAAATCGACTCCAAATATGATGTAGATTCACTGGTTTTCCGCTTGTAGCTCGATGCACATCGGGTCTTTTTGCACGGTGTATAACCATGATATTTATCACAAAACGCTTAAAGGAGTGTATACCGGACCTCGTAAGGTACTTTATTTTGGATTTCAATAAGAAACAAACTTAAAGTCTGTAATTTATCAATTATTCAACCGTTATGTTTCTACGAAGTTTTACTGTTTTTTCAAAGTTTCTTAGATCATAAATATCCGGTTTTTTCATGTTTTTAAAGGAAAAGGAAAATATAATTGGACAAACCTTTTTAAGACCAAAAAATAGTACGTCTAGTCAAAGAAAAGTTGTGCTTGTATTTTTAATAATTTGGTTTCGATACTGAAGTTTGATATAAATTATTTGAATGGATTTAAATCAAAGAGCCGTTACTTTTAAAATTTGATTCAGTGAATTCCACAAAACGGAACCCGTTGGAGGCGATCCAATTAGGGTTGTGGAAATGTGGAAACAGAACAGGCCTCGCCAAGTGGAACTCTTAAATGGATTTGAATTCAAAGCAAAAAGTATAAAAAACGCCAATTTTCGTTTTCGTGATATGGAGTTCATTTCTCCAATTTATTGACACTATACGTTATTTTTACTAAACGTTCATCATCATCATCATCATCATCGTACCATATCCGCTCCCTATGTGGAACATATGGGAATCCACAAACTGCCTCCAGGCCAAGCGTTCGGCTGCCAGCTCCCGTGCATCCTCCCAAGTCAAGTACACGTCCCGCAAAACACAAACTGCCGACGAATTGTTCAGTAATTCAATTATTAATTTAGAACAATTAATCGCGCTGTAAAATTTAACGTGAATATTCCTTAACCCAGAACATAATGAATGTAAGTTGTAATTGTTTACGTTAACTCTATTCTCTGTTGCTCAATCACAGATTGTAAGTTGTAATTGTTTACGTTAACTCTATTCTCTGTTGCTCAATCACAGATAACTATCGACGTAGTTAAAAACGTGCTCACCACGTGCTGGCCCTAACGATTTGACCGATCACAGTTCGATACCGTGGTATCGATTCGGCGAACGCGTTCGCCGAGCCAAGCATAGCCGATCTGAGCCGAGCGGGGCCGATGCAACGCGATTTATCGCGGCCGTACGTCAAACGTTAAATCAACGCGCTTGTCGGATTTTTTATTATGTCGACTGCTTTTCTCAATATTTGGCTTGCCGAAAACCGGCTAAATTATAATAAAGATTGAATGAATATATGTGCGAATAAGATATATCTCGGGAAATGGCTCGCGACTAGTATGCGCTCGTTTAATAATCCCGATCGATAACTTTTTAACGCGTGTTCCATTGTGATCGCGAAAACGTTAAACATCCATATCATCGTTAAGAAATCGTTATCACGTCGCTTATTACCGAGTCGGTAGTGATCTGTGCTCGAGCAACTGGTCGCAATGTGAGTTCATTCCTAATTTATTCATTATTTTGTTTTAAGCTTTCAGTATATTGGCGTACAATGACGGGCTTATTGCTAAAAAGCAATATCTTCCAACCAACCAGAAACAAGTGGTCTTGTCTACAAACCTTATTCACAGCTATTAGATTTACTACAAATTAACACGCTATTCAATTCAACATGAATTATTCCCGAAAACTAAAACATAATGTTTATGTAAGTTGTAATCCAAATCCTGTCTACTTTACGTTAACTCTGTTCTCTGGTCGTAATGTGAGTCCACTCGTGAAGGTCCATTAGTTCACTAATGGGGCTAATCACTGGGGGTTTCAACCCTTAGGAATATATCATTTTCGAGGCCTTCTTAAATGTAAACCACTTTTGTTTATTGTAAAAATTAAAATGCACTTCAGGCCAGCGTCAACGTCAGAAATTTTACGGTTTTTTAAAACTATATTAGACTGAAAATTGACAGCCACTTTGGAAAAAAATATCACATTTTCTTATAGAGAAAAAACACCTTGACGCATATTTGATAAAATATCACAGGTAGCCCTCATTTTTCGCCTATTTTTTCATTTTAAAAATTACTGAAGAAAGTAAAGTAAAAAATATGTAGTAATAAAACAGCATTCGAATCAAATTCTAGGAATTAGCAAGTCACTTTCTATTATATAATTTTACTTTTTACTTTGACATTTTAAACAAATTTTCAACTAAAAAGCTTTATATCTGAAATCCAGGTTATCCAAAATAGGGCAATTAGAAATATATATTTGTATTCCAATAGAAATGCACGTAAAAGACATCTACAGACAGACCGGCATTTTACCCTTCAGCATTATACTTTATTACGAAATTGCATATATACAGGTTCAAATCCCCACACTAATACTCAATACACTTATAACCGTGATGTTCACAGTTACAACACTAGAAAAAGACACAATCTACACCCACCTGATACTCGTACTACAAAATTTAGTCTAAAGTCTCTGCTGTACCTGGCTTGTTGGGAGTATAAACAGGCTTCCTGAGGGTATTCGAAGCTCTAATAATGTGGCTAACAGCCTAAAGCTCTATTACCTCAGGCAGTATGTGGAAGGTGTAAATAATTAGTGTATTTGTATTTGGTTGTATTCTGGTTGTAATAATATTTTTTTGTGTTTGTAATAACTTTGTGTTCTGGCATGAATATATATATTAATTGTAATTATTTATAGGCCCAAAATGGGTTTATTGTAACTCATGGGGAATACATGTAAAATGTATTTTTAAAATAAACACTCTAATGCGTCTTATAGGCTTTTTAGTTATCTGGTAAAAATACGTTATTTTTTGTAAAACGTTATATTTATATATGTTCAAATTAAGCAATAGTTAATAAATGATATTGACTTTCATTTACCCCTCCGTTACTCGCGGGTTGAGCGGATTGTTGAGCAGAAAGCGGGCAAGTTTCACTGATGGAGGGCCAAATCCCCAACAAACACAGGAAGTGCGCTGCACTACTGGTTCAGGAGACTAGTGGTGCCTCTTTCCACCACAAAATGGCGGCTGTTTCCGGTTTTCGGCGGGAATATGATTTCAAAAAGTGTCGTAAAATTTTGAGAGAATAGCTAAACTAAGCAACCATCACGAAATTTTGTATTTTTTAACATTATTACGAACTTCGCACCGTAATAGCTAAGACGCTAGACTCACGAAACGTAGGTTCGATTATTTTTCTGAAGCCTAAAATTGTCTGCGTTATTATTCCTTTATTTTATAATTTTAATTGAATTTCTCTTCCACCAAGAAATGTCAGTAGAAAATCCTTGTAGAAAAATAATAATTTCAATTTGACATCTCAACAGAGACGAGAAATTTGAAAGGGAATATGGATATCTAGGCGTTTACAGGGCTTATGACCTGTCATTGGCTGGGTAAGTGGCCACTTGATGTATTACAACATTCCCCATTTCGCCTAGTATTTGATATCCATATCTGCCAATATACCATAAAATGGCGCGACGCTTCACATGTGAACACTTTCTAGTAGGTGATATAATTCGGAAAGAATCTCACTTGCAATCATAAAGGTTTCTGCTAAAAATGCTTAGCAATTTTCTCAATGGATGAAGCGTCGCGCCATTTGACTGTATAATTGGCAGATATGGATATCAAATACTGGGTGAAATGGGGAATGTTGTAATACATCAAGTGGCCACTTAACCCAGCCAATGACAGGTCATAATCCCTGTAAAACGCCTAGATATCCAAATTTCTCGTCTCGGTGTAACTTAACAACTTGCCGTGCTTTTTATGAGGACTAGTCTATTGCTAAATCCATAGATATGACAAAATGTAGAAAAAGAGTCGAAGAGAGAAAATTATTACAGTAGGTTAAGATAGGTTGGGTTTAATAAAATAATTTAAATCAAATGGCTATTTAAAAGCAATATCCTTTATAATAGGTTATGAAATTTATACAGTAGGTTAATGATAGGTTAGGTTAAATAAAATAATTTAATCAAATAGATTTTTAAAAGTGAAATTTGACAATACATAATGAAGGCGTAACCCAATCGCGTATCAACCAATCACAGCTTAAACTAAAAATGTTTTGAAATTTTGACATCTGCTCGGCAAGTTGTTAAGTTACCCCCTCGTCTCTGTTGAGATGTCAAATTGTAATTATTAGCCCGTAATGGGTGAAATCCAGTTTTTGTCTACAAGTATTTGGACACACTCAAAATGTTGTTTATAATAATAATTTCAATCACTTTCTTTATGTAATTGGGCCTCATGGCCTATTGAGGTGGTTAAAAATGTACAAATTATACCTGCTGAAGTTATAATAGGAACTTTATGCAAATTATATATTTCCGTGAAGTACCTACCTAAACAAATTAAGTTGTTTAAAAACAGGAATCCTAAAATTTATCTCGCTTAATCTGATAAGTAAGGAAAATAATTTCATAAACCATACATCATTAATAACAAGATATTAGGATTTTTAAATCTTAAAGACTTTCGACACCTTTGTCAAATCGTGTGACGGGCAGAGGGAGATAACGCAATAAAAAATAACAGTGTTAAGAAGTTAATACTGATTCACACAGCAGATTGCCTTTATTTATTTAGCTCGCTCGTCCCCGCAAGGGATATTAAACCCTGCCGACAAGAAAATACCTTGGGACAGGGATATTCAACTAGCAAATATATAAAATACTATGCAAACTACTTTTCTTTGTCCACACCTAATAATAGTGCATAGGGCACTGCAGTGGAGGGAAACAAATGAGGATAATAACCTATTATTTTATTTTAATTTATTTTATTTTATTGAGAAAACAACAGCTGTAAATAAAAATGAACACAATTATTAACAATATTATAAGCCACTTAAAGTTTTCTATATATGTTGACAGATAAATGAAAATTAATTAACAGTGTACATAAAATAAAAGGGAATTACTCTTCAAAAGTAGTTAGTACAATATTGAGAAAGTATATGATTTTACAATAATAATGCATCATGCAAGCCAATATTTTACAGCTAATGCAATAAATCAAAAATTATTTAATAATAAGGGTCCTAGCTTGGGACCCGATATACTTTTAGACTAAAGTGGAATAAATCAATATTAACTAAATGTGTATTATAGTAATTTAATTATGTTATATTTTTGAGAATATTTCCCATAGATAATATAATATTAACAAAAAAAAATCAACGAAAGAGATTAACGGGACATAATTGCAATAAAATAAAATAACCTATTGTATAATTTCATAATTTGATGGTATTCCTTTTTTAAATATTAAAAATACTACTATTACTGTACTACTCTCCCACAGCCGTACCCAATGGTTCATAGGGCACTGCATTGGTACACCAAGTGCAGTGAATCTTGATCATTTTGCACCTTGAATACACTAGTCTGCTCTAAGTTATAATCGGTCAAAAATTAACTAAAAATACCATGTTATAGCTCACATCGATCACCATGTGTAAGAAACGTGTTTATTTCGAATTTCTATGAAAAAGTATAATTATTTTTTTTTTCTAGATTTCTAGTTTTATGAAGGCAGGATGATCAGTCTTACGCTTCAGCGCCAGTCCAAGGTATCACATATGAAATATTTTTCTGAAAAAAACTATGTTTTTTTAGGAGTTAGTTGACGCCACCTGTTTTACCTGGATCCCAAAAGATTTATGGATCTTAGATCTTTGCTCGCTCATAAAATCTTAAGCCCCAAACGTTCTGCATATCGGAAGATCAGGTTTGATATTCTTCATTGTTTTTTCGTTTGATTCTGCTGTAGATATTTCAAGATCATCTAATCGGTACAACCAAGATTATTGTATTCAAAAATTATATTTAAAAAAAACAATAAATTGTCAGACGGTTCGCCTAATTAAAAACTTTGACAGATATATTTTTAAGATTTTTTTATGCCTTTGAAATATTTTTTAGAATACTACCTTGTAATATGCTACTTACTACCGTTTCTTCGTAAAGAGTGCGAAGGTAAGGCAACAGACGCAGCAACCATCGGTATCAACATTCGAACATTCATCAGGCAAAGGAATTCGAATATTTAGCGAGTCTTACCTACGCTCGCCTATTCTACAATAGGTTCCCAACACGGCGCGGCGTCCTGGACGTCCTTTGTTAATAGTCTTGCAGGCAGTTAACCTCAGAACTACGGGACACCGGCCTGAGATGGGAGGAAAAACAGTTTGTGGAATCCGTATGGTCCATATAGGAATTCGACTAACTACTAACTAACTAACCATCACGCATTTCCTGGCATACTTCTCTTGCTTCCTCCACATTCATACATCTTCTCATGCGCTCACGTCGATTATTCCGACTTCATACATGCCCACTTTCAACCGCCTTCCTCGACCTTCCTCGACTTCTACATCCAGGCACAGTCGCATCATATATATTTTTTTAGCCGTTCTTTCATCATCCATTCGCTCTACATGACCAAAACCATCGTAAAAGACCTTTCTCAATTTTGTCGATAATGCTTATCTCAGCCTTGCACTCTGCTTTAATTTCGACATTTGTACACCTATCATACATAGTCTTACCACACATTCGCCTGAGAGAATCTCTCAGGAATTCAACAATCTACATAATATCTTAACGACACAACACGTAGTTTATATTTTTTACACCATTCACCAACACGTTCTCCAGTTAGGGAGTGTTAGGAATATTGTTTAATATTACTTTTTAAATTTCCACAATGGGTTCTTTGCTGATCGTTACAATGTTTGTACAAAGCATCATAAAACAATAATGACTCAATTTCGACAATCTCACGCATGATGAAGAGCAATCTCACGGGTGAGTGAGTGGCCCTTAATCGCGGGTTCTCAGAAGAATGTGCGGCCCGTCTGCGCCTGCGCGCGAGCAATAAATCCCGCCAATTTTGGCAGGACCCAGGACCCGGGATACCTCACCGAGTATTTCTAAGCCCTACGTTGCCTGGACACAGTCAACGCGACACCATCTCGCTAAACGCGAGTACCTGTAGATCAAAGCTAGGGACCGAAAAAATGACCTTACCATCGCCTTATTTCCCCTAAGTGGTAGGCGGAAAAGATTGAACGCCACACTACTCTGTCTTGGCACAATACTTCTCCACTTTCTCCACGTGCATGCAGGTCGATTATTCCAACTTTTCACACGCTCACTTACTAGTACTTGTTGTACATCATGTCATGTCTTTCTCGACCTATTCGGCCGTTTTTTCATTATTCATTCGCTCCACATGACCAAACCATCTTAAAAGCCCTTTCTTAATTTTGTCAATAATGCTTAACTGCCGATATGATAGCTTTTGGCAATTATTGTATATCATACATATTATCAAAACTTGAAAACACGAAGCAAAAGGAAAGGGCTCTGTTTCTGTCTAGACTTCGTAAGCGTTAGTTGCCTCTTGGACTGCCGTCCAAGATTATTTATTTTACTAACTTAATATCAATCCGTTATTTTTTGTTCTTAACCATACACAGTGGGACGTATAACCTATAAGGTTGCTCTGGTTTTCTGTTTTTTTTTTCTTTAAGTTACAATAAAGAACGGTCTGCAAGAATCCCTTTTCTTCCATTCGGTTCTGTCACCCACTATCTCCATCTCTTAGAAGCTGCTGCAGCGCACATCCCCAATCACCTGGTCAATGTTCTTATTTCTAGGGCAATCTCTAAAGTTATTGCCATCAATCATTCCCTCGACGATGGTAAATGTAAGCCTCACCCTTTTCCTAGACTGTTTTAAAGACTATTGAGTTTTTTTTCAGTCCAGCACAACTCTACTAGCTTTTTCAACAAGGTAATCTGCGATTTTAAGATTGTCAGTGTGATAAAAATTTGGCTGAATTGCAAATGCTTTCATTGCCCCTATCACTGTCTCGGCTTATGTATTATAATTGTCATTGTTCTCATCAGCCAAACCAACTAGATTCAGCATAAATTAACAGTGGTAGGGAAACGTTAGTTACTACCCCGATCATTATTTATGGTGGTACCCGATGATGGTAAACAGTGAAAGCCCCACCCTTTCCGTAGACTGTTTTAAAGATTATTGAGTCTTTTTTCAGTCCAGCACAACTCTACCGATTTTTTAAAGCTAATCCGCGAAATTCAATAGATTCAGTTTTAACTGGAAAAAGCGGAAGAAAAGAAGGTTAAATACGCGACCAAATGCTTTCATTGCCCCTATCACTGTCTCGGCTCTAAGATTGTCATAAACACATTCACCCTAACCTGCTCAAGGAGCTGGCCCAAATTTACAGTGATAGGGATATTAGTAATTCTACCTCCTTTTTTAGTAGTTAGTTACAACCACCACCCGCCCAACTGCAGCCCCCAGCCCGCCCCCCGCCAACCACGTCCAGAGAAGACGCGACAGCAACCTCGGCCGAGTCCAAACCAAAACATACAATATTCAAGCAGTCATCCTATCTGGCGGACCTATTTCATGCGTCCCCTGCCGCACCCTATCCACATCCTAACCAAAACAAGTCACAGTCACCGATGATGGTAAAGAGCAGGCCTGATGTTATGGCCTATCCTGAAGGAACGTTGCCGAGCAGCTTTAGAAATACGCTACCCATCCTCGCCCGCCAAACAGAGCAACAAGTCAGCTTGATAAATGGACGCCGAACTGTCAACGGTTTTTTTTCAACGCGGATTTAAATAAGTCGTACGCCTCTCCTTAATTCCACGTTGGTTTACTGGAATTATGAGACTCGCGGTTCTTTCGAGAATAAAATAACTTTGGCGGGAAAATCTCGTTTTTTTTTGACAGTCAAATTATTTAATAGACTGAAGATGTTTATTCCCGTATACTTAAAATATGAAAATTTATGTTAGCAGAAGCAAAAATTGATTTTCTAAATCAAGGAAAAAATGCAAGTACGACCAAAAAATTCATTTGTTGGAATTTTGCGAGTTATCAGGATATCTCTATATTTTCTATGCCTTGATATTAGCTACACCAAATATCTTCCCACTTCCTGTCAGACGACTAGCCAGAGCAGACGCTGAGAAGTCCGGCAATATTTTTTTTTTTTTTTCTTTAAAAAATCTTATAAAACATACATGTATTATATTCCCCAGGAGTAATAAAAACTCATTTTGGGGCTGGTATTATTCACATTTTTAATTACATATTGCACAATCAAAAAGACGAATAAGAAAGACGATTCAAAATTAACATTAAAATCTTAATCCCAAACATCATATCTATCATTGAAAACATATTTAAATACATATCTTTAAGGCTCTACTATGTATTGCTTTATTTATTTTATTTTAATGGGGTAGATTATTATATTGGGATCGAGAAATGTTCATCATGGAACCGTAATATCCACTAACTATGTAATCGATTGAAATAAAAGAAATTATTGGCAAACATCACATTAGTTTTTTTTAATTATTGTATATTTCCTTATAAAAAAGAAACATTTGAGTTCACATGACTCAAATATGTCAATTTTGGGGCGGCTTTCAAACAGTCGGAAATAAGTGCTGAAGTGGTATTTGAACCTAAAGATCCGGAGCCTCTGAATCTACCACTAGACCACAACCCGTTTCAAGAGTTATAATGCATATAATTTATTTAAAATAGTTAAATTCGTCGTTACATATATTTATTAAATTTTATTTTATAATCCGTAAGTAGATACAACAGTAGTTACAAGTTCAAGTTATTAAAGGAAAAATATTTTTAGACATCTGTATATTTATGATATCCTGTATTTGGTTCAAATTAAGATATTCTCAATTTTATTTGATACCGTCCTACGTCCTACTATATAATTACTATTTTTATATCCTTGTAGAATTATGCAACTGCACCACGCCCATAGTGTCCAATCAAGTAATAAATTAAAACACCCGCCGGCAAAGGGTTAGAAATAGCTTCTGAATTCATTTCAATGTACTTGACATATTTATTTTATCAATAAAACAATGGCAACACAGACTTCATCGTTTTTTGTAGGTACAGAAAGTAATATACATGTGTAGTGGTATAATGAAACATTGGTAGGTATACTTAAAAATAACAAAAAGACGCCCCACTCTAACGTTCATTGTTTATGAAAAAAAAATAATCTAAAATCCACTTTATACGGTACGGAAAACTGTACAGTTTCTGGTGCAGTTTGCAAACTGTCCCGTATAAAGCGAAAACTGGATGGAACGGTCGGTCGGCGCGAAAAAATATACACGATTAAGTTAATATTATGATACATATTTTATTTTATATCCCTACAGAAGATGAGGCACAATTCTTTCAAAACTTTAGGAATATGGATTATGGATATTCGAGCGTTACAGGGCTTATGACCTGTCATTGGCTGGGTTAAGTGGCCACCTTTTTGTACTATAACAACATCCCCATTCCGCTTATCGGCGAATATCCACACCAGGTAACATTTTTGTTACGAATCGATTCGTAACAACATATTTGTGTATATACAAAATCATGTAATGTTGTAGTACATAAAATGTGACCACTAACCCCAGCAATGACAGGTCCATAAGCCCTGTAAAACGCCTTGAATTATCCATATTCCTGAATTTGAAAGAATTCTACCTCATCTCTGTAGGGATATACAATGAAATGTATACCTACTCCCGTCTTGGGATAGATCCAGATTTGTGTACAAGTATTTGAACACGCCCACAATGTTGTAATATTGATTCATTGAATGCTTTTAATTTAATGAATGTGAGATTACATTGGGACTTGGTACTGAAAGCGTAAGGACTGATCATCCCTACTTTCACATGTAATAAAAAATGAACAAGATTACACTGCATTTGGTTGTACCAATGCAGTGTCCTATGCACCATTGAGTGAGGTATAAGGGAAGTAAACAGTATTAGTAAAAAATAAAATAATATAAATAAAATATATTAAATATATATTTACATTATTAGCTGTAGTAACCGTTTCCTGCATATTTTTTTGTTTAATTTGCAAAAAAGTTAAGACTTTCCTTTAAGAGGATTCTCACTCTAAAAAGTTCCCGAGGAGTTTCACCATGTTATCTGTCACAGTTTAGGTATCTACCGCAGGTCGCAGTGGTCCATCTTGGCTCAGCAACTTGAAATATTTCCTCCCAAATTCTAATTAAACATTCTTACAGCTCCAGTTACTGACTTGAGTGGTCAGCACTTCAGTTTTGTGAATTTAATTGGGATCCAAAATGCACACGAAAATCAAGTCTCGTGAATAGACCAGTCAATATAAACATGTTTTTGTATGGAGTCAGAATGGAGTTTTCTGGTAACACACCCGTGGTGTTGGAAAAAAGAAGAATGTATAGTAGAGATTGAATATGCATTTGAAATGCGATCTCTCAGGGCGAATATGTGTGGTAACTGATTATGTATGATAGGTGTACAAATGTCGAAATTAGAGCAGAGCGCAAAGGCTGAGATAGGCATTATCGACAAAATATTAGGAAAGGTCTTTTACGATGGTTCGGTCATGTAGAGCGAATGGATGATAAAAAGAAATATCGGCTAAAAAAAATATATGATGATGCGACTGTAACTGGATGTAGAAATCGAGGAAGGCCGAGAAAGACATGGCATGATCAAGTAAAAACAAGTGCTTGAAAGTGGGCATGTAAGAAAGTCGGAATAATCGACGTACGTGCATGAGAAGATGTATGTAAATTTTTATTTACATGAAATATTTGTTTACATATGATTTTTGTATCAATATTATTATCATTTATGATTTATTTTTATTGTTTTTACGCCCATAGGGCTTTTACATAGTACATTTTTTAAAAGATCACAAAGATGTTAGAAACATCATTTTACCTTAATGTAATAAAATCATCAAGACACTGCAGTTGGTGTACCAGTGCCCTATATACACCATTGGGTGCGGATAAGGGAAAGTAGTAGTAGTTGTAGTTGAATGGTTGAATGGAGTAGGTTGGGGATAATCTTAGAATATTAAACATGAATACTTAGTGTCTGAGGTGTCTGAGGTGTCTAGTTCCCACTACGTCATCAATAGGCATCTACGTCATCACTAGACATCTACATCACACGTTTTTGTGTATTGGCCCAAGTGCTGGAGTTTTAAGACGGTGGAATTTGATAAAAAGTGGTGATATGAAATTAACCCTCAAAAGCGTAAATTTTTATAAAATTCGTATTGAAACG
The DNA here is from genome assembly GCA_022494985.1 of Micrasema minimum. Taxonomy (NCBI): domain Eukaryota; kingdom Metazoa; phylum Arthropoda; class Insecta; order Trichoptera; family Brachycentridae; genus Micrasema; species Micrasema minimum. The sequence continues at coordinate 11,445 of JAGVSP010002264.1, read as the reverse complement.
CCACTTCTAGTGAATTATTGTTCGAAGGTTGGTGTGAGCTATTATTCAGGATTCTCAGTTCACGGTGCTACAAGTTGTTTCGGAATCTATCAGGAGAAAAAATATAAAAGTATTTGATAGTTATAAACTACTACACTCCTTATCCATAGGGCACTTCAATAGTACGCAAGGAAGGAAGGCAAGATGATCAGTCTTACGCTTCAGCGCCAGTCAAAAATATCATATATTTTTTTTGGTGATATTTACGTTTTTATTTAAATATTTCATATGGACCCCCATTGGGAATCGAATCCGCGACCTCATGCATGGTAGCCCGACGCGCTTCCGCTACACCACGTGGCGATGCGTGTTATTAACAAAGAGTTTTAATTAAGTGACATTTTGTATTCTCTTCACATTTTTCCAACTAAATTTACAATAGACCAAAAGTTTTATTTTGATCATTGTAATAATTCCAACAGCTTTTCATTGAGTCTTAAATAACAAAATTTAAAACAAAGCGTTTATTACGCAAGGAACAAGTTTATTCCGAAAATTCTTTAATCGGATTTACCAAAGTTATAAACGGCGTTCCCACATTTCGCTTGGTATACCAATTAATACGAATTAATTTCTGAAAATTAATAAATTCCCCTAAATGAATTAATTTCGGCGGTCAAAGAGTTTGGCGGGTAGGGAAGAGATAGAATGTTAATTTTGGAATATTTTATTTGGCGGTCAAGAGTTTCGGGAAATTTCGCCGAGTTGGCGGTGAAGTCGCGAGTTACGTATTCATTTATACGGGGATTTTAAAATCTTTGCATTTAGACTTGAGCCCTGCGATAAAGCAGTCATTCAAAAATATTTTTAAATGAATAGGTATCTCTATTGTGCTTTAAACATCAAACAAATTCCAATGAAAAATAACTATTTTTACGTTATTATTTCTAATTTATGAAGACAAAAATGGGATAAACAACATTTTGAGTGTGTCTAAATACTCATAAAGGTTTCTGCTAAAATACTTAGCAATTTTCTCAATGGATGACAGAGAGTGTTCACATGTGAAGCGTCGCGCCATTTTACTGTATATTGTTAGATATGGATATCAAATACTGGGTGAAATGGGGAATGTTGTGTAAGACATCAAGTGGCCACTTAACCCAGCCAATGACAGGTCATAAGCCCTGTAAACGCCTAGATATCCATATTCCCTTCCAAACTTCTCGTCTCTGTTGAGATGTCAAATTACAAAAATGGGAATTTAAATGCTTGGCCGTGAATCGCTTGGCATATTGGCCTACCATGTATGGGACTCCGGGTTCAATTTACGATGGTGTCTTTATGATTATAATATCGATGGTCTGAAAGTGCTGAAAGTATTAAAGAAAGCTCAATATGTAGCTATGTTTAACAAATTAGTTTCCTGAACTTGTTAGAAATAGGGAATGATTTTATTTAGGCATTATGCGAGAACCCTGTAAATGGGCTGAATAAACTAAACAGTTAGTCTTTTACTGTAAAACGTTTAATATACTGATTTTCATCAAGGATGTCCGCGGGATGAAGTCGCGGGTTCGATTCCCGAAGGGGGTCAAAATGAAATATTTATTTACATTTTTTTTTTTTTTGAGAAAGTTCTTATTGAGAAAATAAAACAATATTTGAAAACAAAAATAATGCCGTCCCGATAAACCGCAATTTTGCCGTTTGTCATCGGGAGCCAATAGCAAATATGTAAATTTATCATAGAAATACAACAAAATAATAAAAAAGTTTACAAAATATACATAAAAGGAATAGAGATACGAAAAATGCATATGAAGAATCAATATATAATAAATTGTGGTGCATCAATATAAAGAAGTTCTATCTTCCAACCAATTCCTTAAAATAAAAAAATTGATTTTCAATTTAAAATTTCATAATATCTTGGACGGGTACTGAAGCGTAAGATTGATCATTTTTTCCTTAATGTAATAAAATGATCAAGATACACTGCACTTGGTGTACCAATGCAGTGCCCTGTGCACCATTGGGTGCGGATAAGGGAAAGTAGTAGTAGTAGTTCATCAAGGATACTGAAATCTCTCAGAGTCTGTTACCAGTTCCGCTACATCTCAAGATGAGGCCTTTCGGGTCCTCTGAGGCCCGCGGTCAGGCTTGATGGGCGGACGGCGGAAAGCGGAAGGTTGGAGGCGGAAGGCGGAAGTGAAGTAGGCTCTATGGGAACCACCGTGAAAGCCTTCATTTACTACGCAAACCGCAATCCTCAAGACTCGTAACTTTCCAGAATCGCCGTTAAGTTAAATCAAGCAACGGAGGTACTTTAACGCAAGATGATTTTATTTCGTGTTTCATTAATTGACAAGGGTAAATTCAAGCGTAGTATTATTATTATTTATATGGGTAATTTATATAGCGCCGTTTTCGTATGAATATACCTCAAGGGCGCTTTAAATATTGAATTTAACGGCTCGGGGAATTTAATGTGATTGAAAACTCAATTTCGGAGTAGAAAATACTATTATCAAAATTATTTAAAAGATTTTGAGAACATATAGGTCTTAAGTTTCTTTCGAAACATCACTTCACTCTCACAGTTGCGCACTTCTGGTGGGAGAGCATTCCAAGCCTGTCTATTCACACACGTCCGTGATATGACGGGACCGTACCGTACCGTACCGTGTTCCATATAGTCAAATGAGATTATTTCTAAAACTAAAACGGATACGACGAAAATTCAAAGAACTATTGTGATTGCATTTTAAATGTTCTTTTACTTTGTTACTCATTTTTTTTGGGTGGTTAAGCGTAATCGAGATATTTTGAAAAAATCTGACTTAAGCCCATGTCCTATTCATCAGGAGTTTTGATTCATTATTCCCTGGACATCACTTAATAAGTAGAAGAAGAAAAAAAAATCATCGATAAAAAATGAAAATTTGAGTTCTTACGATAGTTTACACAAGCTACATTACAATTAACAATTTAAATAGGTTTATAGATTGATATCTCAACAGAGACAGAAACTCTGGAAACGAATGTGGGTTAACAGATGTCACGATAGGGAAAAAAAAAAAAAAAAAATCTGTCGTCGAAAACACAACTCGCATGTGGATTCTTGTGTACAAACTCAACATATATATACAAGTTTCAAAAATTTGTCATACATGATTGTCAGATGATGGGCGGGAATGGGGAATGTTGTAAATACATCAAGTGGCCACTTAACCCAGCCAATGACAGGTCATAAGCCCTGTAAACGCCTAGATAACCCAAATTCGTTTCCAGAGTTTCTCTGTCTCTGTTGAGATATCAATAATATTTGATATCAGCCCAGCATGGGTATAATCCGGTAATTTGTCTACAAGTATTTGTATTCGTTCAAAATGTTGTTGTTAATAGGTTATAATTGAACATTATCACTGATTTTTTTTAACGCAAAAATAGCAAGAACAAACTTGATAAACTATACGGCATGATTATTTACCACTGAAGATGTGTTTCACGTATAGGGTTGCCAGATAGTATCTTGAAGGAGGACATGTCCTCCTTTTCTATAAATTGTCCTCCTGTCCTCCCCTACCTACTATATGTATGTCCTTCTTTTGGTCGGTGTTGGCTGGTGCCGGCGGACTGTCAAAAAAAAGTAACTGTTTTATTGAGAACCTTATATATGACATAACTTGATTTTAAGTTTAAAGGGGCTGCATTGAAGTCATAAAAAATAAAGAAAAAAAGTCAGTCACGGAAATGTTTCTAACGGGTTTTCTGTCCATAGGTATGGTCTTGGTAAGAATGAATGGGGTTCTTCCAGATAACATGAATATTCTAAAAAACGTTATAAATATTTAAAGTATATTTTTACAATTCCAACGTTATAAAACACAATACTTAAAAATTTAGTTTTTATTAATAAATTTATGTTTTAAAAACATGAAATTACAAATGATTTTCAACGCCCGTTATTGGCTAATGACGTCATACCCGTCCACCGTGAAAGGCGTGAAATTCATTCCGCAGTAAGCGCCTATATTGCTGTGACGTGTGAAAATTTATATGACATCGTAAAAACTCCCTTGATATTGTAATTTTTCAATCAATTTTTTGAAGTAAAAAACAAAAAATCGGAAAGAACCCCATTGTTGGGTGGATTGTGGTTGGTGGTTTTTTTTTCACTATCTTTTTTTAAAATTCTCCTTTTTACTGCTATTTGTCCTCCTTTTTCAAATTTACATCTGGCAACCCTATTGACGTACGATATATTTTTTTTCATATTTTGATTGCATACGTATAAATTATAGCATAATCAAAACCTTGTATAATAAAGTTGAAATGGTATTGAAACAGTTTTACAAGCAGACCACAACGATCCTCTAGCTTTATTTAAAACTTTGGAACCTCATCACTTTTATTATTTTATTGTTACCGAGCCCCTAACACAGGTTTCGTATCCTTTTATAGCGCCGCATCTTGAGTTTTTTATGTCGACACATTTTTTTATATGGGCCAGTTGTAAAAAGAAGGCATTATTACACATGCTACGAGCGTCAAAGTTATGGTTTTATGGAGGCGATTTGTACCATTGTTAGACGGACATAAGTATTATACAGGATTGTACAATAAATGTTTTAATACCTGGTAATTATTATTGATGAATTTGAAAATAATGATCAAAGTATTTATTCTCATTTACGGTTGCGAGTTGTGGCAACCAATGAGGTAATAAGGAGGTTAAATAAACTCTGATAGTTGACCCTTAAAATTACTTAAAGAAAAGCTAATCATAACGATAAAGGAATTACCAAATAGTAAAATAATATTTGTATTCGCTTAGTTTTTTGGAATAACCCTTGTACGTTTTTTATCTTCTCCAATTCTTAGGGGGAAATATAATTTATTATTATTATACATTACATTTGTTTAATTATTATTCATAATTTTCCTTCATTTTATTTTAAGTATTTTTCTTAAATAAAATGAAACAGTTGCATTCAAGTATTTCATTTTTGGGCCGCTTTCAATCAGTCGGAAATAACTGTGCAAGAAAGCAGGAAACAAGTTGTGCTGGAGCTCGAATCTAGAGATTCCAATCCGGATTCATCGACTCTACCACTAGACCACAACCGGGCTCGATTTATCATGTTCCCTTCTCGCATAATATTATTTCTACGTTTTGGCATAGTTTTAAAAATATTTTATATTTCAAAACTGTTTACTTTTATTCAATACAATATTGTCAAATGGTACTCAAACATATCATATTGTATTATTTTTCTTTTACATTGTTTCAATAGTATGTACTGTTATGTACTTTTCCTTATCCACACCCAATGATGCATAGGACACTGCATTGGTACACCAAGTGCAGTGAATCATGATCATTTGTTGAATGAAGGCAAAATGACCAGTCTTACACTTCAGCGCCAGTCGAAGGTATCGGCATATGAAATACGTTGAAATTAAAATGTCGTTTTGACCCATTACGGGGATCGAATCCACGACCTAATGCATGGCAGCCTAACGCGCTACCGCTTAACCTAATGGCGGACATAGTTTTGTGAACTAATAAAAGCCCCACCCTTTCCCTAGACTGTTTTAAAGACTTTTGAGTCTTTCTTTAGTCCAGCACAACTCTGCCGAAATTTCAACAAGCATTTTAATATTGTAAGTGTAATAAAAATACGGATGAATTTACGTTATTTATGCGAACAAATTCCTTCATTGCCTGTACCACTGTCTCGGCTTATGTATTATAATTGTCATTGTTTCCATCACCCAAACCAACCAGATTCGTCCCAAATTAACAGTGGTAGGGAAACGTTAGTTTCTACCCCCGATCATAATAAATTAGTTATTACTACCACCCGTGCGGAGACCGGCATACTGCCTCGCCAAGCCCCCCATCCCAGAAATCCACTCGAGCATCCGCGGTCAGTCAGGGTCTTAATGGAGGGGGGACATTGAAGAGAAGGGACTAATTTCGGAGGGCTTAGGGAAAAAAGGGAAAGGGACAGAATATAGAATGCATGTATGCATCTTACACTATCATTCTATCTGGCAGACACTATTTCATACGTCCCCTGCCGGTTTGTGAACTATTAAATTAATTAAATAAATAAATAAAAAATTCGCAAAAGCTTTCGGTCATCTGTTTCAATCAATGTCCCTAGTAGAAATACCGCGCCTGACACTATTACTAATGTCTTCCTCTGCATTAAATGTTGATAAATGAACTTTCTCGCGAGTGAACTGCGGCTCGGCCCCAGATATAGCCATTAATTCTTCGTTTATGATTTCCTAATAGTTATAACACGGGCGCATGCAACACGAATGGCTAACACATTTGTAATCATTAGAGGCGGTCAGAATAAGCTCCGTAGGTATGATTACCTAACGGATATGATTATACAAAATAAGATTGTATTTGTGAAACTTGATCAGGTTAGGTAAGAAATAATTCTTAACACTTTGATGACAGGTGCACATAATTATTTAAGATATTTATTTATTTATTCACGCCCATGGGGCTTTTACAAAACAAATGTTAGTATCAGTACCAAAGCGACGCATGTACATACATAATTTAAACATAATAATACAGGCATACATAATATGATTTTAAGATAGCAAAAGAAAAACAATAAAATACAATTATAATAATAACTATAATAAAATTATAATAAAAACTATAAAAAAAAAAACTATGGACAGTCAATCGAACAGGGGTCACAGTAATGTCGTTAATATTGTTTGTTATCTTATGGTACAGAGTATGAAAATATTTATTTAAGGAAATATTTTGTAAGGTTATGTTTAATCTGCATTTCATTGGTGTGAAAGATATCGATGGTATCATGTTTTTAAGCCATAATAAAGTAAATATCTTCAAACAATTAAGTACTATGTAATACATTTTATTTTGTATAAATGGTGTTAGAAATAAAAATAGAGTTTATTTCTGTAGCTGCATGTTAAAATAAAAAATTTGAAAAACCTTATTGTTAAACGGTGTAATAAAGTAAATTGTATTTTTTTGTTGTTGTAAATATATTCATTCATTCATTCATTCGTTAGTTCACTTATACGCACCTTATAGTGTACAGGATACTGCATATAAGTAGAAGTTAATATTATATGTATTTTATCTTGTAAGACTGATCGTTCTTATCTTCATATTATAAAAAGGGGTTGTAAATAAAAAAAATTGTGGTGTATTTATGTTAATATGTAATAAAAAGAATGTAATGTTTCAAAATCTTCATACCGTATCCGCTCCCTATGTGGATCATATGGACACCACAAACTTCCTCTAAGCGATCGGTAGATAGTACCCGTACATCTTCCCAAGTCAGGTCCACGTCCCGCAGCTCTGACGCAAAAACTGCCGACAGACTGCCAGCAGTGAACGTCGAGGACGTCGATAACCTGACGTTTTGTAAAATAGGCAAGCATGGTCCAGCCAGTCGACAAACAAAACCTAATTGTAGGTAATGAGCTTATTGGTTTTACTCATTTAATTTCATTTTGTTTATTTGAAAATACTTTATTGATTCTCATAATTATGCAAACCAACCATACTTAGTTACATAACGTTTTGGAAATAAGCTAAGATTTAAATACTAACTACATTGCAGAGTTTTTATTACATTACTATTGTCTCGAAAGTGTTAAAAGATTCGGACTGGATACATAAAATAAACACGATGTATAAAAGGCTTGTTATTTTGACCAAACCGTTTTGAATGTTCCATGTATTCTCAACCTTTTTTAAAACTATTACGCATCCATTAACTTTTCTCTGTACCTTAGGTAGCTAAGGCTGTTTTTAATGAGTCGTACTTTGTTCAATGGAAACAATTCTTCTAAAATAAACTGCCCTGCAGCGGCATATACCTGACTTTGAATTGTACCTATTACTCAATTTCATTTAAGGACACCGAGGGATCGATCCTATCTTCACTCGCGACTGTTATAGAGTCCTTGGGGACTCTCTGTCAGTCACGCTATTTTATGCAGGACTTTAATTTTTTGTTGATGTAAATCCATAAGCAAATTGCAGGGCCAACGTTTCCAAGTGAAGTTAAGTCAAGAAGGCGACAGCATCGATCAAGTCAAAAGAAAATCACGATGCCGCCACCCTTAAGGACACTGAGGGACCGTCCCACCTCCACCCGCGACTGTTATAGAGTCCTTGGGGACTCTCTGTCAGTCACGCTATTTTATGCAGGACTTAAAATTTTTGCAAATGCAAATGCATAAGCAAATTGCAGGGCCAAAGTTTCCAAGTGAAGTTAAGTCAAGAGGGCGACAACATCGATCAAGTCAAAAGAAAATCATGATGCCGCCACCCTTACGATCCCTCAGTGTCTCCGTATCGAAATTATCTTTTTTTTCTTTATTAATGCACACAAACATACAAAACAAGAATACAAATTAAAACAAAATGTGCCGTAAAAGCTCAAAACAATACAAAAGAACATAAAAAAAGAAGTATAAAAGGACATGGTAGAAAAAAAAACATCGAGTAGAAGTCACCCAAGGAAAGGATTCCGACAACGGAGACAAAAGGGGCATCCCCGACTCAAAGCCCCCGTGGGGAAAGGACGGCAAAAAACACCGACTTCGCCTCTAACCCACCAAGGAGCAAGGCACAGAGACGGCAGCCCGAAGCAACACACCCTTAAGGAGAGTAAAAATGTGTTGCAGATCAGAAAAAAAACATCAATGCCAATTATCGACGAAGTTTATATCGACGCGACGCCGCGCCGCCGCGCGCCACGCCGCTGCCGGTGGTAAGGGAAAAATTACTAAGCGACATAACACGTGCAAAGGAAAATGTTACCAAGTGACATGATATTACTATGTACCTTTTTCCTTTTAACCTTCATTATACTTTTACTTCATTTTTTAAAAGAAACTTACCTACCTACCTACAAATTGTTTTTTTTTTCATAAAAAGAGGTATCAGGTATAAATTAAGTAAATATCTACTAATATGTCAATAACCCATTTCAATATTGCCTCAAAATTGAATGCAAACTCTATTTATTATTTCAAAATAAACATGACAAGCCGAATTTTTTTTTTACCAAACGACTTTTGTTTTTTTTAATAAAAATAAATCTACTACACGGCTTGTGCTTGAAAATAGGAATTAAATCGTGGCGGGGTGGGGATTTGAGCCGGTGATTTCTATACTCAAAGACCCTGATGCTATTACTGAAATTTAATTAAAAATATACACAATTTAAATTTTTACTAAAATCGTTTTGATTATGTATACTTCAAATTTTGTCCTAGCTTTTAATTCCTTGATTGTATTTTATTTTAATTGTACCTGTTTACATATATACCTATGTGTCAGAATAATTTTATGTTTGAAATGGACTTAAGTCCATAAATTAAATTAAATTTTTAAAAAAATATATAAAATTATATACATAATCCATTATCAAACGATATTTGAGAATGGCCGCTAAAAAACCTATTGTTATGCTAATTCACACAATTATTATAACTTACAACTACATTGTTATACAAATGATCTTAATTCCAAAAAGGTTGCCCACCTGCTAATGTTCCCCTTAGGCCCGTCCGGAGAATTCTACAGTCCTACCCGCTTATTAGCCGCTCCCCGCACCGGCCGCGGTATAATAACACACCATCGCGCCGCTGATTGCTTTATCTCGTTTGTTATTGTTTTAACCTGAGCCGGGACCCGTGTAGGACAAGGCCTTAGGAACCGGGAGCTACTGTACTTTAGCGACCTAACGATCCGAGGAATATTCGAGGAATACGCCAAATTCTTATGTCTACTTACCATTAATATGTATTTTACTGATTGTTTTATCTCGTTTGTTATTGTTTAACCTGAGCCGGGACCCGTGTAGGACAAGGCCTTAGGAACCGGGAGCTACTGTACTTTAGCGACCTAACGATCCGAGGAATATTCGAGGAATATTCGAGGAATATGCCAAATTCTTATGTCTACTTACCATTAATATGTATTTTACTGATTGTTTTATCTCGTTTGTTATTGTTCAACCTGGGCTGGGACCCGTGTAGGACAAGGCCTTAGGAACCGGGAGCTACTGTACTTTAGCGACCTAACGATCCGAGGAATATTCGAGGAATATGCCAAATTCTTATGTCTACTTACCATAAATATGTATTTTACTGATTGTTTTATCTCGTTTGTTATTGTTTAACTTTAGCTGGGACCCGTGTAGGACAAGGCCTTAGGAACCGGGAGCTACTGTACTTTAGCGACCTAACGATCCGAGGAATATTCGAGGAATATGCCAAATTCTCATCTCTACTTACCATTACTATATTTTCCTGATTGTTTTATATTGTTTGTTATTGTTTAACCTGAGCTGGGGCCCGTGTAGGACAAGGCCTTAGGAACCGGGAGCTACTGTACTTAAGTGACCTAAAAATCGGCGGAATATTCGAGGAATATGCCAAATTCTCATCTCTACTTACCATTTATATGTATTTTACTGATTGTTTTATATTGTTTGTTATTGTTTAACCTGAGCTGGGACCCGTGTAGGACAAGGAACTGGTAGCTACTGTATCCTTTGGCGATGAACGATCGGGAATCCATCGAAAGAGTATTTGAGAAATATTCCAAATTCTCAAATTGACTTACCAATAATATATGTATATCTTCCCGATTGCTTTATCACGTTTATTATTGTTTAACCTGAGCTGGGACTAGTGTAGGACAAAAGTTTAACTGTACTTTAGCAACCTAACGATCGGGATGCATCGAAAGCAATCGAAAGAGTAATGCCCGCTGTATACGGGACAGTTTCTTGTTCAGAAAACTACACAGTTTCTTGTTCAGAAAACTATGCAGTCTGTCAAACTTCTGTCAAAAGACAAGCTAAATATGTGTATTTTTAAAACGCGATTGTAAGTTATTATCGTATGTTTGCCCTCAGGAAATTGTATATTTAGCTAATAATGCAAATATGTTATTGGTTTTTTTACGTATTTTAAAACATACAATAAACCAATGTCTACTTAAACGTTTACTCTATCTTTATTTATCTTGTTCTTTATTGTTAATAAATTGATTAAACTACCTACTTAATAACAGCTTTCAAATACCTAATATTTATAACATTTACATCTGTATTCTTTAACCAAAATACAGGTTTTGGGGTTTATAGGAATTAAATTTAGGAATATAGGAGTTGTTGCCGACGTTGCGGCCGAAAAGTACCGGCACTAGACCCTCGCTTATCCTCCGTCCCAGGTCGTAAATCTGGGACCGGCGGTTCAGCTGTATGAGCGCTTGCGCCCACGCTGGCGACCCCTTGTACCCACTGCGCGGTGTACAAAAGGTCTAGCAGATCCTCCCACGCCCCGGCAGACAAAGTGTCGTATAAGACACTCCGCCTGTGGCCAAAAGTGTCGTCTATAGGCTTGGGTAACTCAGTTTTGAACCGG
>JAGVSP010002263.1:0-26607 GCA_022494985.1 Micrasema minimum | reverse complement strand
TTTTTTCCCACCCCCCTTCCCACATCTGTCAACTTTGAAAAAGTGATTTTTTTACGAAAGAGCCAAAAATTTTACAAACTAAAAAAAACTCTGGCTGGATCTGCAGTTACTTGTATAAATTCCTCCCCGATCTGCCCCAAAAAGGTCAAATCAAAGATACATGTGCAGATCCTGTTAGTTTATTTTAAAAGCGAGTATTTACATTACTCATATTTACTGGGCTTTTTTAGAATTCCGATTTAAGACAATTAAGTAATTTAAGGGGGAAAATAAATATAATTTTTTCTCCGATAATTAAAATGGGGGTAAAAAAAATTTGTAACCAAGAGAAGGTTAAATCAAATATCACAGTGCACCATTTGCCAATAGAACAATACGGAATATAATGGTAAAAATTAATAAAACTTGGATAAAATATACATGAGCCATTAACATTGATAAACATTATCAATCTTAAATACCCTATCGTAAGATTACTTCTTTGATATATTAGTAGCTCCAATTAGCAAATACAGTTATTTGTCAATTCTTCCAAGTGTAGAGCAGGACACAAATACAATCATTTTACAACAGTTCAACATTCTCTTTATCTGTTTCTGTTCGATCAATCAACATTCCACCAGGACATGTTTAATGTGAAAATTCTCCACAGACTTATATGCATACATATTAGTAAAAGGTTCCTACTATGTAGTTTTATGAAATTCGATAAAAATCAATAAATGCAAATCCAAATTGAGTGAATATAATTTACTTTTCTAATCAGTTCTGAGGTTCTTGGGTATTAGCGATTGCTTGTGATTTACTGGAGTCAAAGTCTTAGCAGTTCCATTCCCCCACCGACATATTATTATACCCTACCACCAGTCAACTGGTCTCCTCGTACATGCCCACCATCCACAACCTACCCCCGCATTCTGCAGATGTCCTTTAGAAGAAATATTACGCCGAAGTGAACAAACAATGAAACTCAATACATAAACATACATCTATGGAGTATTTCTTTTCCTATTGCACAAAACAGACTCGTTAAGATATAACACATTTTAAATTGTACGAGTGTACTCAGTGTTACGAAACCAAAGAAAACTTAGCAAGAGAAAATATACAAAACATTTTCCTATAAACACAACCCATCATAAATGTGGATTAAAAACAAGATTTTTAAAATGTTTACAATCCACAAATAAATAGGTTGAGTGAAGTTCTATAACACAATGTATAGATACATTAGGTGGTAAATATATCACAAGCAATCAGAACCTACTAAATATAATAAATTAACAGAATGCAGGTTTTGCATGTGTAAATAAAATAGCTCTTTCCCAATATTACAAAGAAGTCTCACTCTTATCAAAATATCGATGTATACTTTATCAATTTCATTGGAAGTTTATTTTTAAAATAATTTAAAATAAAATAAAATTTCAGTACTGCAGTAAGACTACTCTGTTTATAAATAAATAAAAAATATCTATTTATGCATTGGGTATATTTCTTTAAAAATTATAATAGAACCATTATTTTTAAAATGATCAAACAAATACTCTTCACTAAAAACCCTTTTTTCCCCCAATATGCTTTCTCAATCGTTCCCATAAAATGCAAAAATTGAACCCGTTTACGCCCTGGGAACCTTTTAAATTTTTTGATTAAAGTCCATTGAGAAAGCCCCCTCGACAGAATGAAAATGTTTGGTGACTAAACAGGAACATGGAGTTAGCCAAGCTAGTTGGCTTTGCATGTAAAGCCGAGAACTTGCTTTGGTAATACAATAAATATTTGTCTGGCTACGCTTCACCCATCAGGTGGTGAGTTCACATTTTGAACTAACTTTGGATGGATTTATTTTCGTGGACTAGATTTACTAGAGTACATTTGTGTCCGCACGAGTTGAACTACAAATGGACATTAGTAATGATGGTAGAAGAATATTCCTCGGATTACAGTCCCACTATTCGCGAGGAATATTGGTAATTGGATCTCAGTTCACCCAACCAATGGTCATATATGAACAGGCTTCCACAGGTGATATGTGGAACATCATTTCAATAGTTGGAATAATAAAGAGGAAAATAAAAGAAAAAAATACAAGTTGTTTCATTGGAATCCCAATTAATCACATTTTTAAATTAACGTTGCCATAAAATCAGCTGACATTTTCTTATAAAGAAAGTTACAGCACATAATCTGTGGCTATTTTAGCAATATAATGAATATCCTTTTGTCAATGATATCACATTCAATAAAAATAACATATTTACATTCTTGTTTTGTTAAATTTTAGATTTGAAAAATAACTGATTTATATCAATGACATAATACAATCTCTTCTTGTAATCACTCAAGCTCATTCGGCTTCATTTACGTTATTCAATTATCTAGATATATCTTATATTAAATTATAGGAATCACATATGTAGTTGAATTTTACACCACATAAAGAAGTGAGGGAGAATTATCCGCAAGAATTCCAGGGGAGATCCATTACCAAAGGGAGGCCCGGGAATTCTTATTAGATGGCAAAATAATAAAAGAATTATGAAGGAGAAAAAAAACAAGTGTAAAATTCAACCATCATGTTACCATACAAGTTGTTATAAAAATAAATTTTACGAATCTAGACGACTTTCAACACCGGAGCGATTATTTACCAGAAGCCCGAGCCATTTAGTGTGGGCTACATTTATTTATAGGTATAAAAGTAAACGAAATCAATTTTTAATAACATAGTTTCCTGTCACAGATTTTTTCGAAAATCCTATATTTTTTTCATATAAATTATACAGCCCAAATGGCTCCAGAAAGCTTTTCGCTTAATTCGTGTTTACAGTTTTTTTCCATTTCGTATATACAAACTCACTTAAATAAAAAATCACCAACACTTTTTATCAAATATGCAACAATTACTGTTTCTTTGTTTCACAATGAATTTATTCAGCGTTCTTCCGTGGGGAGACACTGACACGAGTTCTGGGGGGGAAGTATTTACAGGGAGACGTTCGGGAGCGACGCACTCTACTTGCTGATGTTGCCGTCTTCCAGGGAGTGGTCGTCCAGGCGGGCCACATACAGCGAGGGGTCGATGACCTTGGGAATGGGCTTGATCTCCGTGCCGAGCTCCTGCTCGATCCTGTGCAGGGCGAACCTGTCCTCGTACGTGATCAGGTTAATGGCGATCCCCAGGTGGCCGAATCGGCCCGACCTGCCGATTCTGTGCAGGTACGTCTCCGCCATCTTGGGGAAGTCGAAGTTGATGACTACATTGACAGCCTGGACGTCGATACCTCGCGTGAAGAGGTCCGAGCACACGAGGTTACGGCAGAGCCCGGAGCGGAAGTCGTGGAACACCCGATTACGGTGGCCCTGCGCCATCTTGGCGTGAATATAATAGCAACAGTAGCCTAATTCTGTTATCTTCTTGGCCAGTAGTTCCACCCGTTGAGTCGAATTGCAGAATATGATTGACTGGTTAATTTGTAACTGGAAACAATATGACAAAATGAGTCTTGCAAATCTTTTTAGGTACAATAAAATACAGGTACATATTTTTACAGCGTACATTATAATTTATAATACCCATATGTTTTATTTAAAGTGACTAAGGTAAAAATAAAATAAAAAAGAAACTATAACCAACAGATCTAAACAAATACACACAAGCCTGTAAAAAGCTTAAAGCAGATCTTACCTTCGAAAATAGAGTGTTAAGACAGTGAACTTTTTGTCTTTCCTGAACAAAGGCGTAATATTGAGTAACTCCCTTTAGGGTTAGTTCCTCCATGAGGTTGATTTCATACGGATCCTTCAAGTGCTTTTCCATAAACTGCTTTACACTCAATGGGAAGGTGGCTGAGAACAAAAGTATCTGCCTTTCCCGGGGTAACCTAGGAAAACAAACATTGTTATACTTTTCTATTAGGTAGATAAAAAGAAAAGAGACACCTAGAAGGGGAAAATAACTATTGGGTAGCTATACCCAGCCAAGCAGTCATGAAGTAAACAAAATGCACAAGATTACAGGGTTACCTTCAGAGTTAGGGCATTTGGTAGTGAATTATTATCGGAGAGTCGAGTGAAGCATGTGGAATTAAAACAATAATGAAATTGTAAAGGTAATAAGCAAAAACTAACCTGGAAATGACCATTGCCAGCATTCCCTTAAAGTCTTGTGATAAAAGTTTATCAGCCTCGTCCAGAACTAACATCCGACACTGATCTGTTTTCGCCACTTGTTTGTCCATCAAGTCCAAAATTCTTCCAGGAGTAGCAATAATTACATGAACTATAAACAGAAACAATTACATTATTTTAAAATTTAAAACCATTTTTAATTTTACTCGTATAAATTCAAGAGTGTTAAGTTTTTACATATTATTTATTAGGGTACTGTTTATGTACTTATGTTCAATACAGCTTAGTGCTGAACAAAGATAAACATTCCAGTCAGACAAATAAGAAACCGAATCATTTGTATATGTTACAAGAGCGATGAACCCAAATTACAATTTTAAATGCTTTCTAAATGGCGAAATTTAATCATGTATGAGTTTATTCTATATTTTCTTAAATGTATGAGTGGTCACAGTTAGCTTTGACACTTTTTCAACAACAAAAATAATATAAGGAGGGTAACTTATAAAACATGGAATGCAGACATTTTACTTGCATTGTAACACTGCATAACATTTTATTCAACTCCATGTCTATTACTTTGTTGCAAAACCCTGAAAAATGAAACGCAGTGTGGATAAAAAAAGGCCGCATTTCTTGAAAAAGAATAGAATAATTTATACATTTCGACTTGGTGACTAATGCACACATTATATGGGACACAAAACAGAGACGGAAGGAAGCAAATTCTGGAGGCCCGCTTCTCCCCTGCTGCTGCGACCACGACTACTGACGATGGTTGGATGGTGTGGGAGTGACTCACCATTCTGGTAGATACGCATAATATCGTCCCTCAGGTCAGTGCCCCCCGTGGTGACCATGACGCGGATGTCGGTGTGCTTGGCCAGCTCGATACAGATCTGCGAGGTCTGCAGGGCCAGCTCCCTGGTGGGCACGATGACCAGCGCCTGGATGTAGTCCTTGCGGGGGTCCACCTGCTCCAGCACGGGGATGCAGTAGGCCCCCGTCTTGCCCGTGCCGTTCTTGGCCCGGGCCAACACGTCCTTGCCGCTCAGGGCTATGGGGATGGATGCCTCCTGGATGGGAGACGGCTTCTCCCAGCCCTTCTCGAATATGCCCATCAACAGTTCCCGCTTCAGACAAAACTCCTCAAATTCATTACCCCTCGTGTCCGTGACATCCTGCGGGTGAGATTCGGAATATTAATCCGGGAAACTATACTGTTGACAATTATTGTAATATTGCTGATGGTGTAAACTAATTCAGTGTGTGGTTGCAAAGGGTTTAGATTAATTCAGATTAAATTAGCTTAAAACTAGGTATAATAAATTGCAACAAATAGCTTTACTGCGGAAAGTAAATATTTTACAAACGCCAAATCAATTTACTGAGCTAGTTAAGCTTTATGAGGCCTCAATAACAAAACATTGTAATACTAGGCAATGAAATACTTGATTTAAAAAAAATATATGTTGATAAAATATTTTATCCAAATTTTAAATACATCCTATAAAGTAAAACAAACTTACTGATGTCTTAACTCGCAAATCCTTTGGAGGGATTTTTAGTTTCGCCTTCCATCCTATGTCTTCATTTTTGTCCAAATCCCTGTTACAAAACAAATATGAAATCATCTATTTTAAAACAAAAACAGTTGATAAATTTTATGTTTATAAAAAAACCGAGACTTCGAGTGAAAGAAAACTGATAACCTAATGACCACAGATTGATTAAAAAACACAATAACATGAAGAAAAAAACAAGTTTTGAAGAATACATATAATGTAAATCCAAAACAGGTATGAATAAAAATGTTTCCCCTTTGATTTATATTTTAAACTGTAAAAATGGCTTATTATTGTGTGAAACATTAATCGCCAATGGCACGGAGTCAATGGCAATCAAGTTGTAAATAAATCAAATTTGATAACAATCTACATCCTTCCCAAATTTACAGTAGCTAAAACAAAATATGGAAAAATCTAAAAACAAACCATTTCATTACAAAATAGAATTTTGTTAATAATTTCTGTTTACAGGGATCATTGTTTGAGAAAGCGAGGTAGTTTTTATGAGGACTAGTCTATTGGTATAGGTCGCGTCAAGTAAAAAGACACTGGAGGAAAGTGGAGGGGGTGGATCTGCGCAAGTGACCCGCCCACCCCGCGTCGCTAATAGGGCCGATAATCGCTTAATTCGCCAGTGCGCAACTTGACTGCCAGCGTCTTTTTACATGACGCGAACTATACATAGATAGATAAATTTTTTAACCTTTTATACAAGAGATTGATTTTAAATTATTTAAAAAATACCTATCTTAACCTACTGCATAAATTTCGCTTTTAAATAGCTATTTAATTTAAATTATTTTTCAAAAATACCTATCTTAACCTAATGTATAAATTTCACTGTGTTGGTATTTTTAAATCCAAACAATCACAGCTTAGCCCATTTCTATGCTGTGCTCCATAAACCAGAGAGTAAAAACTTTGGTGGAAAAATTTTTTTTTTAATTTTTTTTTTGGGGCCTTTTTCCTTTTAAAAAGGGGGGAAAAAACCCCCCCCAAATTTTTAAAATTTGGAAAATTTTTTTTTTGGGGAATTGGAACCCCCTTTTTTTAATTTTTTTAATTTTTTAAAAAAAAAATTTTTTTTTTTAAAAAAAAATTTTTTAAAAAAATTTTTAAAAAAAAAAATTTTTTTTTAAAAAAAAAAAAATTTTTTTTTTAAAAAAACCCTTTTTTGAAAAAATTTTTTTTTTTTTTTTAAAAAAAAAAAAATTTTTAACCCCTTTTTTTTTTTAAATTAAAAAAAAATATTTTTTTTTTTTTTTTTTTTAAAATTTTTTTTAAAAATTTTTTTTTTTTTTTAAAAACCGGTTTTTTTAAAAAAAATTTTTTCCTTTCCTTTTTTAAAAAAAATTTAAAAAAAAAATTTTTTTTTTTTTTAAAAAAAAAATTTTAAGGGTTAAAAAAAAAATTTTAAAAAATTTTTTTCAAAAAAAGGGTTTTTAAAAAATTTTTTTTTTTCAAAAAAAAAAGGAAAAAAATTTGGAAAAACCCCCAAAACCTTTTTTTTTTTTTTTTTTTTAAAAAAAACCCTTGGGGTTAAAAAAAAATTTTTTCCCAAAAAAAAAAAATTTTTTTTTAAAAAAATTTTAAAAAAAAAAAAAACCCCCGGAAAAATTTTTTTTTTAAAATTTAAAAAAAAAGGGGAAAAAAAGGAATTTTTTTTTTAAAAAAATTTTTTTTTTAAAAAAATTTAAAAATTTTTTTTAAAAAAAAACCCCCCCCAAAAAAAAACCCCTTTTTTTTTTTTAAAAAAATTTTTTTTTAAAAACCCCCCCAAAAAATTTTTTTTTTCCCCCCGGGGCCCCCGGAACCCAAAATTTTAATTTTTTTTTTCCAAAAACCAAAAAGGGTTTTTTGGGGGGAAAAAAATTTTTTTTTTTTTAAAAAAAAAAAAGGGAAAATTTTTAAAAACCTTTAAAAAACCCCTAAATTTTTTAAAAAAAAATTTAAAAATTTAATTTTAAAAGGGAAAAATGTTTTTTTAAAAAATTTTAAAATTTTTTTAAAAAAAAAAAAAAAAAAAAAAAAATTTTTTCCCGGGGGGGTTTTGGGGAATTAGGGGAAAAAAAGGGGGGTTTTCCCTTTTTTAAAAAAAATTTTTTATTTTTTTTTTTTAAAAAAAAAAATTTTTGGTTAAAAAAAATTTTTTTAAAAAAAAATTAAATAAAAAATTTTTTTTTTTTTAAAAAAATTTTTTTTTCCCCCAAAAAAAAAAAAAAAAAAAAAATAAAAAAAACCCTTGGGTAAATTAAAAAAAATTTAAAAAAAAAAATTTTTAAAAAAAAACCCTTTTTAAAAAAACCCAAAAAAAAAAAAATTTTTTAAAAATTTTTTAAAAATTCCCCCGGGAAAAAAAAAATTTTAAAAAAAAAAAAAAAATTTTTAAAACCCCCAAATTTTAAAATTTTAAAAAAATTTAAAAAAATGTTTATTTATCCTTTGCACAGTTGCTATAAATCACATCCTTTCCTCTAGGTTAGAATGAACAAACATAATTTTTAAATAAAAAATTAATTGATAAAACATGTTCAAAACATATTATTATTTTTATAAAGGTATGTTATACTGGGTGTCGGTCTTCTAATATAAAAATCGAATATAACTCATAGTAAAAAAAAATATGATTCAATCAAAATATGATGGGTGATTATATTTTTTTCTGAATTTACATTATTTAAACTATATACCAAGATGATTCTCTGGATGGTAATAATAAATACACAATAAAAAGGGAATTTACGTCAGTATGTAAATATTTTTTAGAAGTAACTTACTCTGTTTCGAGATTTCTGTAAGATCATTCTTTTCAATATAACGCTGAACTGCGTCCAAAATGATGTTGAAAATCCTAGTCCAATTTTGACCGCAGTTGTTAAATCTTTATCAAATTTCAATTTTTTGTTTCCATCAAATTTATCTAGGAGTATTTCGTTTCCTTTAAACCCTTCTCTATTTTTTTACCATTATCTATCAACGCTGACATCTTGTCAGCATCACCACTCGTTTGTAAATTTTCAATTATTATGTCTGCTGGGTTGTGAGTTGTTAGGCACTCAATTCCACATTTTTTTCATGAATGGAACTAGATGTGCCGGAGTTCCATTGTAAACACATTTTTCCTTTTGCAACTACATACAGATTATCGAATAGTGACAACATTGAAGCTGCTGGTTGATGGATAGTGCAGATTATGGTTCGTCCACTGTTTGCCAAGAGTTTTAAAAGTTTGACACATTGCTTTATAGCCACCACGTCGAGGCCACTGAAAACAAAATAAAATAAGTTTATCATTACCTCCTGTTACCAAAAACAATATCTTACTGTGCACAAACTAACTAACCATCACGCCTTTACTCTAAAGGGGTAGGCAGTGAGGATAGAAAGCCACACTACTCTGTCCTGGCATTTTCCTTGGCCTTTCAATACCCCAGTAGGTATAGCACTCATTCTCTCCACATGAACAAACAAATAATATTGATAATACTTTATCTCTGCCTTGAATTCTGCACTAATTTCAACATTTGTATACTTATCATTCATAGTCTAACCACATATTCCCTTGAGAGATTTCAGTCTGTTTTTATCCTTCGACTTCTTCTCTTCACTTCTATAAGGGTTGGTACCAAAACTCCATTATGTACTGCCAATAATTTAGTCCCTTACACAAATGATTAGATGAAAGTTTGTACCTTGTAGGTTCATCTAGGAATATAATAGGTGGATTGTTTATTAGTTCCAATGCCACAGAAAGCCGTTTTAACTGTCCCCCAGATAATTTGTCTGTACGAGTATTCCTGCATTGTGTTAAACCTAATGTGGCGAGGATTTCATCGATCTGGAAACAGTAATATTTCATTTTAGTCTCAAAAGTCAAAAACAGGTCCGAATTAACAAAGGATGTTAGTATACATTTAAAACATTAAAGACAGACAGAGAGAGTTCTTAACATCCTGCGTGACGTAGATGTCTAGTGATGACGTAGATGCCTATGATGATGTAGTGAGTGACGTAGTAGGTAACTAGACACCTCAAACATGGTATTTTCAAGCATGGAATGTCACTTCTCTGAAATTCTTGTTCGAATACTAGAACCCAGAGTTTTGAACGTAGGATATACTTTAGGTACCACTGACATATAATAATAATAATGGACCCTACATTCAACGTCGAATCATAGGAAAACAAGAGATCGGTCATCTGCCATTGTGGGCGACACTCCGACGCACGAGAAAATATAAAACTAGCTATTACCGGCTAGCTAACTATAAAACTAGTGTTGCTAATTTTGGAAGTGACTTTACCCCACGTTGACACCATATTATTTCATCTCAATGGTAGGTACGCATATCTCTATGTAGTGTGGTGAGCATCTGCTTGGCCCTAATGTTTTTAATTGTTTTTTGAACATGTAACTAGGTATATTAATTTTTAATTAAATTTATACATACTGCAATAGATTTTTCATGCCTTCCAAGTGATTCAGCTAGCTTCAAGTTTGCTACTATGTCCATAGATTCCTGAACAGAGAGGTAAGGTTGGACAAGATCATCTTGCATAATGTAACATGACAGTTTCTGGTACAGACGCATATCTCGAGGGTAACCATTTACCAATATGTCGCCTTCATAATTTGAGGATCTATAAGAAAAAGAAAACTTGTATTAGATACTATCACAAATTCAATTACGAATCTCACTTATTAAAATTAAGATTTTATATTCTTTTAGAGCTTTGAACAAGAATTCACAAGAAGGGGCGTCATGCAATCTAAAAATATACGCTTCCTAGTGTTAATTTCATAACACCACTTACTATCAAATTTCACTGCCTAAAGACTCCAACAATTACAATACACAAGGCCAATACACGAAACGTGTGATGTAGATGTCTAGTGATGACTTAGAGAGTGACGTATTGGGTAACTAGACACCTAGACACGGAAGTTTTTTTCAAGTAGTATGGAATATGACTGTAACTTCTCTGAAATTCTTTTTCGAAGTCTTAGAGTCAAAATAAAAAATGGACGTAGGTACTAGGTACCTAACAGTTTCATTAGAAATGATGAATTGACTAAATTTAATTGATTGGGGATCTGCTAAATTAGGAACTACCTACTTTTGGTTGTTTTTTTTTCTGAAATATGTTGTACTAGTCATGAAAATATTTTTTTTACAAAGTTTAATTATTATATACCTATTATAGCATAACATAACTCCTTCTGAAATGCGACTGTAGAATACCTACAAAGTGTGGCAATAGTGGTCTATCACGTTTTGAAAAAGGGAGTTATATGTTGCCGCACCCTAATCAATTTTATTTCCTTTTTTAATATGAAATTGTAAGAAAAAAGTATCAGTATAATAATAGGTAACATAAGAAAATCTTTTTTCCATTAAAAAATCATTTTAATCACTTTGTATAAATAAATAATTTATTATTTGTGTTTTCAAATACCTAACACACAAAACCGATCTTGTAACAATTAAAGTGTGTAATTACTTTTAATTTATAAACAACATTTTGAGTGTGTCCAAATACTACTTGTAGACAAAAATTGGATTTCACCCCATTACGGGCTAATAATTACAATTTGACATCTCAACAGAGACGTTTATTTTAAACTTGCGTGTTGTTTCTAACACAATAGGGCTGTATTTTTTTAAGAATAAAAAAAAAACATCCATGCAAGCTTTGTAAAATTGTATTTTTTTCAAGAACATTTAGGGGGAATAGAGCTGTATTTTTCAAGAAAAAAGAAAAGTGTATACAATCATATTAGGTAATATTATAGAATCAATGATATGCATGCCTTTAGCTCAGCGGTGTTGGCCAGGGTGGCAGAACCATTTTTGTTTAAGTCAATATAAATTTTATACAAAGGAATGTATAAAAAATGTGTACATTGACTGTAATGATGTAAATATCTACTCGTATGGTATCATTGGTTATAAAAATAAGTCTATTTTCTGCATGAAATAAAACCTGCTGTTCTTAACGATGCCGATAGAATAAATTTTACAAGAACCACGTCATAAAACGGATTTCCTAAAGTAATTATGTGTTGCATAGTAATTGAATTAATTATTAATTTTATAGCTGGCAATGAAAAGTACACTTGTATTTTCTGTAAAATAAAAATATATCACATTATAAGTAGTATTGATACCTTTATATTTTATTATAACTATTGAGTAAGGAACTTAAACCTGACGATATTTTTATGTTTATAATTTTTTCAGTTTTAGTCGGAAAACAAAGACAATAAAAACAAAAACTGGCACGTGTTACAAAAGCCTCTTTCGTAGATATCCTTTCATTAGATCTTTTCATATATCAGTTTAATAAGTTTAATTGGAACGTTAGAAGTGACAAGGTGCGTTACAACACTATCGAAAATCAATACCTTTATGATAATCCAGAGGTAAAAAATATAATCTGTTTTTTCTTTTGGATGACACAGAGATCACTTAATACTTTAAAAGATTGCAAAGAGGCGAAAGTAAAGAGAGTGAAATGTAGATAGATGTATAGCACACTGCCGAACATATGGATTACTCTATGTAGGATCTATATAACCAGTAACCTAATATGGAATACTAACTCAACTCAAATGGACTGCGCTAAATTAATAAAAGAAAAATTAACCAAAACGACAATAAATACATAAATTTAAAATCTGATCATATGATTAGAATGAATTTCACCTATTATACTAGTAAACAAATCATCGTGGTTCATTAGTATACGTTGGCTTAATTAATATGTGTTTCATTACATAAGTTTTATAGATTCGTAACCTATACACCGAGTATACGATAGAAATAGGCATCTCTTATAACGTGCTCTTAGATTTCGTTCTAATCAAAATATGTTGCATTACTACATTAGTTTTTTAACTCGTAACAAAAACGATTTCGGAGAAATCATTTATACTTTTCTGTCAAAATATAACAAGTGCATAAAAAAAAGTATCTTTATTATATCAAGTGGTAGACTATTAGATTATAATTTCGTATGACCCCGCATGGTATAATATAGGTACTAATACGTGAACCCTGTGTAAGAAAGTTCATTAGATATTGTAATGCCGGCGTCCAGAAGGCCCGAAGTATGGCTGTCAACAACTCCCTCGGATCGAAATAGCTCCATAGAATCCATCCAGAATGTTGGGGTCTGCCCTTAAAACAGGAAAATAGTCTCGGATTATCTAACAGATAAAAACCTTCAAAAAAAACCAGATAATATGACAAAAAACACACAAACGTCGATTTCCTGTATAATTATGGATACGAAACACAATATCATTTTAGTAAATTAAAATTAAAACGATTAATTACTAATGCAATATTATCAATAGTGCGAAAAAGGTGCTCTAAATATACCAGTGCCTCTCTTATTTTCAATTATGACGTAGTTTTCCCCGAGCTTTCCCCTTTAAGATGTTTTTGTGATAACCTAATTATTCTCTTAATGAAATTATTAAATAAGAATGGAATTATGCTTTCAATATATTTGATAATAAACTGATTATACAAACAAGGGAAAATATCACAGCAAGATATGTCAATTATTTTTTACCTACTAAAACTCAATATAAAGTCCACTGCCACGCGATAAAAAATCAAAAAAGACCAACAGTTGATAACAATAATTATCTAAAAATTTGTATAGGTGCTTTAAAAATAAAAATTTATGTACCAAAGCCACCTATGAGAACTAAACAAAAAACAAATCTGAAACTAAAGCACACTATGGCAAGTAAAGTATTAATTTATGTATTTATAGGCTAAGTTTATAAATGATTACATAAATTTAGACACATCGAGAATCGACAGTGTAGACATATTAAATTTACAATAAAAAACATGCAATTTCTTCGAGCTATATCTCATAAAACATAAAATTTTTTTACAAAAAAATTGTGGAATGAAAATACTGAGAACCTAAAAAACTTACCTTACAGTTTATATAATTAGAAAAAAAAATAATTATTATAGTAACTCATGATCATTTTAACGTTATTTTTATAAACAAATAAACTATTTGCTTGACTGTATAATTAGTAACACTTATCTCTATAATATGACAATAGAATGTCATAATACTTAAATTTTTTTACAAAAAATTGTGAATGAAAAAACTGATAACCTTTAAAAAACTTACCTTACTGGATTATTATTAGAAAAATAAATAATGGATAGTGTAACTCTAAATCCATTTTAACGTATTTTAATAAATACTATAGTAACAAAGTCTTGTTCAGTATAATTTTACAACTATCCCTAAAAATACTAATATTTGATGTCATAAATAGGAAAAAAAAATAATAATTTCATTACAGAATAATTAACAAATACAAGATACAATACACTTAAACAATGGAGAGGATAAAATATGGTGCCTTAGATTTGATTATTTATTCTACCACCAATATGACACTACTATATTAAGTTAGTATAATAATAATAAAATTACTATGTTTTTTGTGTACCAATAAACAAACGTCATTCAATGAATATTGAAATCTTACAGGTTTTCTTGTGAAGAATCTATATTTATATTATAAAATATAAATAACATGTCTCCGTGAACATTAAAAAGGTATTATGTGACCATGAAAAAAACATCGAGTATTTACTATTTTTTATTAATTACCAAAGAACAAACATTATCAGTATAAGTTGATGGCTGCAATATACACACCATGTTGTTTTGTTTTTTCAGCTACAGATTATGTTAGATCCTGAAACTGTAAGTCCACCGCTGGTCCCTATTTAGCTATTCTATTCAAA
Source organism: Micrasema minimum (assembly GCA_022494985.1). Classification (NCBI taxonomy): domain Eukaryota; kingdom Metazoa; phylum Arthropoda; class Insecta; order Trichoptera; family Brachycentridae; genus Micrasema; species Micrasema minimum. The sequence continues at coordinate 12,110 of JAGVSP010002263.1, read as the reverse complement.
GCCTCAATTCTGCAGTAACCAAGGACTCTGTCGAGGGGTTCATCCTGACTTTATTTCCATATTGACCTAAAAGAAGAAAAAATCTCATGTCATAACCAAAAAGATTTCAAATATCGTCAAAGGGTTTTTATGTGAAACGAAAAAAAATTGTTTAAAAAGTAAAAGTTGGCTTTTATGCAATCAACATTCCACCTTATTTTTTTTTGATTAGTACAAAGCCAAGAACTACAAATCAAGTTAGAATTCCAAAAAATGCCTTTTAGCTAATTCATCTTCACGTTTATAAAATCTTCTTTTATCCTACAGTGAACATGCATTTCAATTCGGTCCTTTCAAAGCTGTTTGTATTTAACTCGCATAAGGCAGGCGGATTTAGAGCCCTAAGGTGACAAGTGACCTTGGCCTAGGTATGGCAACTAATAAGTGCCCTTAAATATTGTAAAAGGTCAAAACCCAAAAGGTAATGCATCTACACCTACAATTTTAGAATAGCCATTGAATTATAATTACATACCTAATCTGCCCTTGAAGAGTACATTATTTAGATAAAATTAATGACACAAGATTCGCGCAACCTTAAATTCTTACACATACACGTTACACGGGTCTGACATAACAGAGCCCATCGACTGCCTGCAGCATATCCGCCCACGACAGACGCGCAAAAGGTAGTGCTATATATTATTATAGGGTTAACAACTAAAGATCCGCACCTTACATTCTTACACATACAAACCCGTACACACGGTCACTTATCAGAGCCTCGACTGCCGGCAAGCATCCGCCCACTACACCGAAAAAGGTATGGGCTAATATATTATTATAATAGGGTCATCTACGTTACAGTATGACTATACAATACGAACCACCGTTCCTATGAGGAGCGTTCATGAATATTTACGCTCCAGCAAATGACTTTTTTTTTCTGTTGACGCGCTGTTCGCAATTAATTTAGAAAGAAAACTTCCTTGAAATATTAATTATTTATGGGCTATGTAAATCAAATATAAAAAAACATTTACAAGTGAACAAATTTAAACTAAATCGTAACATTTTTGTTAATTTCGCCCGTAAAAGGGTTATATCACACGGTTTCGAACGACACAGGTAAGGCCTATTTTTGACTATTTTCTGGACGTCCGACCCGGCCGGGTCGGTTAAAGAAATACAAAACAACGCGAATGGCGTAGTTGGAGGTTTTTGGCTGAGTTGAAGTGTCATTCAAATTTTGGGTTCAGTATCATTTCTAAAGTGTATTTAATAAAATCACAGAGTAATGTCCCTAAGAACATTTCCCATACAAAAACATAATGAGCTAAATAAATTAGCAAACACAGAGCAGGGTAATTTGATGGACTGGGACCTTTACCAGACATCAAGTCCCCTTAAAATAAACAGGTTTTCGTAACTAACCTTATCCTTAAAGTATACTCGGGAGTCATAGGGCGGTATAAAAAAGTGCCCCCAAAACCACCACAATGGTACACTAAGTGCACAGCAGTGTGAATCTTGATAATGTTGTAGGTACATAGGAAAGTGCATTGACGATCATTCTGTACCGCTTCAGCGTCAGGCTGTAGTAAACAACATCATCTCCATCATTCCTTATCTCCCGCTCCCTATATGGAGCATGTGAATTCAACAAGCGTTCAAGACAAGCTACTGGCCGCCAGATGATACCAAGAGTTGCTGCGTCCGTTGCCTAACCTCTGTGTTCCTTACAAAATCAAATCATCGCACACGTAATATTAATCTGTGATCATCCTCATCATCATTAACCAAATAACCGCTCCCTAATGTGGAGGCCCATGGAGTTCCAACAAAACTGCCCTCGAAGCCAAAGCGATCGCCGCCCAGCTCCCGTCATCCTAACAGGTCAAGATCACGTCCCGCAGCTCTGACGCAAAGAATATTCTTATGTGAATATAATATGAAATAAAAGGAATGGAAAAGTAAATGCATCAGCATTATATACAATCATAAATACTATTATTGTGGGTCAATAATTATGATATTATATCAGTTTGATATATGAATTAATCAATACAAAATACGTATGTACTAACGTTTGAACATATCCCCTTCTGCAATATGCGACTCATAACCATAAAACACTGAACACAGCCAACTTGCATCTCTGATAATAATCTAATTACTTTAACTTAGCAATATAAAAGCTAAATAACCTATAAAGATCGCATAATAAGATGTAGCATGACTGAAAAAATAGGTATAGATATAGCGCAGATTAATTAATATACTATTAAATTAAATAAATGAATTTTTAACAAGGTCTAGGAATGATTTATTTTTTTAGTTTGAATAGTTGTATTATATGCACCTACCTGACGAGTTGCAGTAGGCAACTCAGTAGGACATGTATTGATTTATTTTATGTATACAGTATTGGCATTACTTGTGGAAAACTTTTGTATGGTAATGGTGTGATTGTGATTGTGATTCTAATTGCAATCAAAGCCAAATCTGACTGCTTTGGTATTATGAATTCGTACTGATTCGCTTACAAATTGTTCTTTTATATATTAGCATGGTTGTGATTGCAAAAAACATTGGAATTTATAAAAACTTTGAGTGCAATTAATTATGTGAAACAATCATCATTCACCAATACGGGTAAATTAAAAGGCTTTTTAGAAATTATTTGTAAGCTTGTTGCTAAAGACCCTCCTGATTGAGTGGGTGCAAAAAATCCCACGCCCCGCCCCTGTTATTGGTTAAATTTATAAAATGGGGCAATTTGTATGGCTAGTGCGCTTAAGTGCAAACCCAGAAATTGTATGGCCTCGGCGGACACTCAGGTATTATTTTTTTAATGTAAAATTATAACCATAAATACATTTCTAAAATACTATAAAATATCAAGTAAAAAACACAAATTAATAAAAATAAAAATATAAAACTAATCAATTTAAGTGCAAAGGAACAGATTTTTTTTAGTAAATCCACACAAGAGGAATTCTAATTTTACTAAAAGTTTCCACAATTAATGCCTCTACTGTTGTATATTGAAATAAAAAATATAAAAAAATTAAAAAAAAATTACTGTTTTAATACGGGAAATAAGGTACCATAATGCCCTGTACCACTAAACTACTCTTCCTGTATCCGGGCACCTAGTTTGTGCATAGGGCACTGCATTGATACACCAAGTGCAGTGAATCTAAGTAAAAGCAAATGGTTATTTTCTCAAAGTATAAACTGTACAATTTCTTGTGCAGTTTGAAAACTGACCCGTATGTGTGGAATATTGAATGGTCCACGCGACTTTTGGCTGACCAGGCAATCAATGTTTTTTTACTGATATATTGCATGCTTTGAAAAATGTAAAAAACATGTAACATATTTACATTATTAGCTATATTAATTATTTCCTGCGCGGAAACATACGATAATCACTTATAAACGCGCTTAAATTTTTTAAATATTTAGTGTGTCTTTTGACAGAATGCACAGTTTTCTACACTAGAAACCGTACAGTTTTCTGTCCTGTGTATAGTGCGAATAAAACATGTGCGCCTCTATCTATGACAATAACAATGTACCTACCTATTTACATCTACCCAATAATTAGGATTCACCACGATTATTCAAAGTATTACCGAAATGATCAAATTTCACTTTGGTTTATGTAACCTATTCTTATTTCCACACAATTGAAATTGGTGGTATTAGTGAATTGGTGGTTTTGTAGTGACAATACTAAAAATAAATGTTGTCATATTCATATCTTGGATTTTTAAATATCATCATCATTCATACCAAATCCGCACCCTAATGTGGAGCGTATGGATTCAAAAACTGCCTCCAAACCAATCGATCGGCCGCCAGTTCCAGCGCATTCTCCCAGGTCAGGACTACGTCCCGCAGCTCTGACGCAAACTGCCGACGGATTGTCACCAGTGGACGTCCCAAGACGTCCGAGATCTGATGCCTTGGGAAATAGGCACAGCAAAGCAATGGTTAAGGCTTTCAGGAGGTATAACGTATTGTATATGGCCAGCCAGCCGAAATGCCTTCGCCGATTGAACAGTCCGATACCAAGTGTTGCTGCTTGAGGGGGGGATGAGGTCCGTTGCCTCACCTCTGTGTTCCTTACAAAGTCCAAATCACCGCACACCAGATTATTCTTCTGAGGGACACCTATTCTCAAAAACTCATGTCTGCTATTTTGGGCTCTTGTTAGGTGCCATGATTGGCAGCCTAGACATTTTCTTTTAACCGAGTAAACATCCTATCACCAGACAGACTTCACACAGTTAAATGCGGCGCCGGCTATTCCAAACCGCACTCCTAGATTCTTCTGAAAGCTGCAGAATATTCTGTCACGCACGCCTCCCAGGTATTTGAAGCTCTCGACACTTTCGATGACTTGGTCCGACAAAGTCAGGGGGTTTTGGGAATCTTGGCACGAGATGTTACACAATGACATGGTTTTTACCTATATTGATTTTTAAACCCATGCACGTGGAGTGCCATTTAAGATTATCAATAACATCTTTAAGAACCCGACTGAATCGTCAATGAGTACGGCATTCCTAAAAATTAACTAAAAATAAATTTCTTTTTACAAATCAGCATTAAACAAATATCTTTTTGTAGGTAGACAGTAAATACAATTGACATCTCAACAGAGGCGATGAAGTTTGGAAGAGAATATTGGATTCGGCATGGCGCGCCATGCACTACAAGACTACTACACCACGAAGCAGCAAATACTACGTACATAAAAAAAAAATAATAATAATTTAGGTACCTATTATTACTGTGGGATATCTTACTTTTGCAAAACACCGACCACCTTACTGTGATACGTTGCGATACGTTAAATGCTGAATCTCCTAACTCCTTTATTATATCTTCATTGCGCAAATAGCGATTCAGCCAAAGACTATGGAGTAAGATGTTCCAAACAAGATGCTGTGGGACCTTCAGATAAACAACAATAACTTGTGCCACTTTTCCAAGAGTTGGCCAACGCTTTGGAAGCGATGTATAATTAGGTGGAATGATTCAAAAGATGACTAACCCACACAACTGCACTGCAGAAAGAAAGATTTTCATATGATAATTTTTAACAATTTATTCAAAATATATGATAAAACAAAAAATGCTGGTGATACGGACAATGTACTAGGATGTCACAAAACTTTATTAAAGTTTTTGACCTGCTCCAATTTCTGAAGGATTAAAATAATTTATCTACTTACCTCCGAAAATCATACTTCAGTTTGAAAATTAAAGAAAATGTGTTCTTTACTCAGTTTTAGAATTTTTGAATGCTGACCAAAGGGCTATGGAAGTTTTTTTTATAAAGCAAATCTGTCACAATTGTCAATTGATAATTACTAACTGCTGTCTTCCTTGGAGCAGTCGAAATCACTATAAATTTATTGATTTGATAATAATGATAGCTACCTACACATGATAAATAATGTAGATACACCTATTATAACTGAATATTACTGACACCCAAAACAAAAAATAAACTAAAACATCCACCGAATTTGGTTTTTTTCGATTAAAAAAAGAACAAAAAGTACATTTTAAAAAAGTTTTAATTTTCTTCTAAAATTTTTACCATCTCTACAAAACTCGATAAATCTATTGTAATACGGGGATCTATTGTAATCCTTTGTAATAAAAAGGGATAAATGATTTCTCCGAAAACCATGTTTCGAAATTTTGAATTGAAATTAACTGTAACGTATTTGGCACCGCGTACATTTTTACGCCGTTATTTTATACGATGCTCAAATAATTTCTTATTTCAGGTTATTCCTATGGTTTATTTTCCTTTGATAAATTATGTAAGTATCACGTATCTCAGTTTATTTTCCATTTGATTATAGTTCAACCTCCTTGTCCAAAAATAAATGGGATTGGGTTCAAATTAGACTCAAATAAAATACAAAATACAGTAATCTAATAATGGACGAAGTATCTCAAATGGCTAAGATTTTTTTACCACCAGCCCATTGCAGATTCTTTACATGGTCCTTCTAAATATCAAAACAATAACCAACAAAAAAGCTGTACATTGTGTAAATGTGTAGGTAGCATGCATCTTCACTTTACATAATTTGGACGATGCAACTGCATCTCTCTCGATCATTACCCTCATTGTATTGTCATTATCTGCGTCACGTTGCAGTTCACGTAAAAAGTTAATTACATAACACATTGAATTGATAAGGGCAATCAACCAAAATATTAAAATACATTTATCCATTAAATTAAACCGAATATTAAGAAAAATTACTTCTACTACTTTTCCTTAGCCGCACCCAATGGTGCATAGGGCACTGCGTCGGTACACAAAATGCAGTGAATCTTAACCATTTTATTACATGAAGGTAGGATGATCAGTCATACGCTTCAGTACTAGTCCAAGGTACCACACATGAAGTATTAATATGAAAATCACTTGTCCGCCCCGTAGCACAGTGAATGAGGTCGCGGGTTCGATTCCCGTAGGGGGTCAGCATGAAGGAAAATTACATAGTTTTTTTTTCTTCTCGCATCTAATGGTGCATAGGGCACTGCATTGGTACACCAAATTGCAGTGAATCATACCTGCTCTTTTCTTTCTTACTATCAATAATAAATATTTAAAACATAAAAATACATATTAGCAACATTTTTAAAGCTACTTTCTATTAGAATATTACATTTGAGTTCAAATACTAAAGAAAGTGGAATAAATTTTAGATAAAATATCAAATAAGCAGGTATTTTGCAAAAATAAAAAGTCGTAATCTTGGTTACGTATTCATTTAGCGAATTAAAATAAATTGACTTTAATCATATGTGGTTACATAAAAATTAAACTTTTATGTGAAATATACAGACATGTACATATTACTAAAAAACTGATTGGCTCAATGTAGCTAGTTGGCAGTCACATGACGATCGATCCGCCATACAATCGTAATCCTCGATTTTAAATGTTCGAAAAAATCATTGCTCTATCTACCAGAAGCGTCTTCAAATTGCCATGTCCCTATAGCAACTGTTGCGTTGTGACAATTGACAATATTTAAAATAGAATGGTCTGATTACCAGCTTCTAGTAAGAGCTGTCACAAGTATCTATCTACCATATTATGCTTATGCAGTATCCCCTTATACATGGAGTAACAAAACTCGTGGTACAACCCAAAAACTGGTGAATCTATATCATATTTGGAGTCAAATGTGGAATATGACTTTCGAATCTGAGCTTGAAAAAAACAATTTTTTTTCTTCTCATAAAAGATTAAGTAAAAATTGAAAAATTCTTCTTAAAATGCATTTTAAATTTTGTTTTCGCTATATTTATATGGTATTAATTTGACTTAATAAATATTTGATAACATTTTGCATAAATTAAAAAAACTTGTCTTACTTTTTGTTCTGAGTTGTTCAAAATTTTTTTTCAGTTCAAATATGAACAAATTGCATAAAATAGGGTTTTTAAAAAAAAACAACTTTTTCTTACTCATTTTTTTTTTTCAGTTCAATTTAGGTATGAAAATTCCCGCGGTTTATAATAGGGTTTTTGAACATTCTTGGGTTAAATATGCTTTTCTTCGTGTGTTTACTTTTGTTCCGAGTTGTGTATTTAGGTAGGTAGAAATTAAATAACGTAATTTGAACTGTACCTAAGTGAAAAACAAGTTTCACAAGCACAATCATTAACATTTGAATTACCATGATAATCGTTTTACCTTACCAACTTGTATTGTTGCTGAATTAACACTGTTTATTAACCTTTATACACCGTGTCCCCACGATTTTAAACCGCAAAACTGTTATTATGGTTGAAGCATGGTAACTCAGTAAAAATAATTATAAATATTTTTTTCAGTAAAACAGTTTTAATATTTTTTTGAACCGTTTACCTAGCTAGTAAAAATGGGAAAATTGTGCTGATCATTGCTGATTATTGTGCCATTATTTTCAGCTAAAATATTAAAATATTTTTAAAATAAATACCGAAATTATCAAAAGCTGTGGGCTAAATTTGGAAAATGCATAAAAAATTAAAAACAATTGCTGCATTAAGAAAAAAAGCCATTTAAGCATTTTCGCTTTAAATAAATATTTTAATTAAAATTGAGTTAGCACTTTTATTTTTTTGTAAAGGATTAAGAAATTTTTGATTTTTTCAAAAGTTTTTTTTTTTCTCCCCCTAATCCGCACTTTTGAGTTTTCGTTCACTAATGCATATGCATTTAGTACAACAAGTGAAGTTTAACCTGTGTGCTAAGTCGTAAAATGAAAAAAACATTAGTGCACTGCATGAGATCGAGGGTTAAGCTTAAAATGGGGGAATAATATAAAATATCACTTTTTTATTTGTGACGATTATTTTTGATTTTTCAATTTATTTTTTTTACTCTCCCCTATCCGCACTCAATGGTGCAGACTGATCACTGCATTAGTACAACAAGTGAAGTGAACCCGTGTACGCCTCGTGGCATGGCGGTAGCAAATTTGATTGCCATGCATGAGATCGAGGGTTCGATTCCCGATGGGGGTCAATATTAAATATTTATTTGAATGTGATTTTCACATAAAAATATTTCATACGTGTAATACCTTGGACTATCGCGCTGAAGCGTGAGACTGATCATCTTGCCTTCATGTAACAAATTATCAAGATTCATTCTTGGTGTAAATAAATTGTGATTATAAAAATATTAATATGCAACATTCAATAGAATTCATTGTATAGTGATATTTTTAATCGTTCAGCTCATATTTAAAAATCTGTCATTAGAAAATCTATCATTATTTTTCGACCTTGATTTTTTTGAGCCATTAACATACAATGAAATTTTTGATAGTACCTAATTTTAGTATTTTGGCATAGCTAGCTAAGAATTTATTTGGACCCACTCATAATGTTGTTTATAAGATTTTATAGTATTATGTACCTACCTACCTATATTATAAATTTATGATGACGCCATTTTAACATCCTTCTACGTACCATTAATTCATTACGAGTTAGATGAGGAAAAAAACTTTATTACCATGAATTTAGGATGTTTCGCATTAATGTATTAAGAGGCATTACCAACGCTAGAAACAAATCGCGTATACGTATAACATGGAACCAAGTTAGAGGTGCAGCGCTCACAATGCAATGGAGCTTTTTTTAACGAAAGGACAGATGCTCTGGTGCAATTTTCCAGGGAGAGAATCTACGTGATACGACCGCGGTTTCGTCCTCTTAACTTGTTGAGTGGAAGCTGAGAGGAAGGAGAGAAGGATTAAATTATTTAAATATAAGGTTGAACGAGTGGTGGCCCAGTGGTAGCATAGCGTCGCGATCTCTGAGTGCAGAGATCATCGGGTCGAATCGACACTTCGACACGACTCGATTCCTATTTTCAAGCACAAGCCGCTTAGGCTTTATTGGAATTAGTATTTACAAATTAAAAATAATTTTTTTAAAAAAAACATGTGTGCAGTTCACACCAGGTAGAAGTGAAACCTTACTAAGCTGAGAGAGAATGAGATAAATGCAGTATCAGGAGTGGGATAATTATACGATTTATTTATTATAATATTGGTACACAGGTAATTTTATTTATATAAATAGTTGGTACAGTTTTCATTTTTTTTCATTTTATTATTCATGATCCATGTCTTCAATTTCTACAAGTGATACGAGCGGCTTATGATAACTAAAGTATAAGACAAAAGTTTTTGTTTCGATTTTATCAATATATCTGTGAAATACCGCGTCAAGGCGCCTTCTCCCTCGGTTTTGCTACAAAATTTTGGGAGTCGAATCTACCTCTTCAGATACATGAATAGAACAAATTCTGTTTTATAGCCTAGGACCTCCACATTATAAAAGTATAAGGGGTGCCGGCGATCAACTGGTAGATGTATCTGATGAGGTAGATGGAACTACGGCCAGCCGGCGGAAACTGTGTTCTATCTCATTCTCTCGCAGGCTAAATCCCATAGATCTATATGTTTGTCTCTTTTTAGTGTCACTTTTTCGTTTCATAGAGTTTCAAATCACTGCCAACGATTCTAAAGAAGTTTTCACTTCAAAAGTTTTCACTTCAATAAATAATAATCGTTGTCTGCTTCGTGCTGTAGTGGTTAGTTAGCGCGTTGTGCTACCATGAATGAGGTCGCGGGATCGTTTCCCGAAGGAGACAAGATAAAATGTAGTTTTAGACATTCACGTTATTATAAATATATGCCTTGAACTGGTACTGAGGCGTAAGTAAATACATATACACTGCACCAGTGTAACTACTAACTACCTACGCAATGCCTTATGCACCATTAGGTACGGATAAGGAAATGAATGTATAGATCAACACCCATATGATTATAAAATGTATTTTGTATAATTTGTGTTTTTTATTATAATTTTCAATCTGCAATTCGTCAATACCTTGTGCAAAGGTGCAATCATACTACACAGTCATTAAATTATTTCAATTAGGTAATTGATTTTTATATAAAGGTTTTTATTTTCCTAAGTGTTTTTTATGATTTCGTTTTTTTATACGATTTGGATCCTGAGGAGTTACTGAATTAGCTATTTTACGCCAAACAAAAAATGATCGTATGGGATCATTAATATTTCTATCCAAAGATACCTCGCAATAAATTATGTACGCAATAAATCCCTAGTTTTAGATATAAATGTATAAAATCGTACTCTGGAATTTAATCGAAATTTTAAATATTTTATGTTTACTTTAATGGATTTTTTTCGCTGAATTATAATTACTACAGTTCAATCGTTTTAAAAGAAGCCATTATATCCAAAACCACCAGTTCTCCATTTTTCGTTCACCCTTAAAATTTAATTTCATTGCTTTATTAGTAAAATAGAAATCGGGGATAATTGTCAATAATGTTTTCCAAGTATTAATCTTTTATAATCTAACATTATCCCCCGAAGTGCAATTAATGCAACCTACTCCATACATGTTGACAATTCACCGGCAGTTTGCGTCAGAGCTGCGGGACGTGGACTTGACTTGGGAGGATGCACGGGAGCTGGCGGCCGATCGCTTGGCCTGAACGCAGTTTGTGGAACCCATTTGCTCCGCATAGGAAACGGATATGGTATGACGATCATGATGATGACTCCATACAGATATGTGCAAAAAAAAAACTGTATTTTCATTCATAAATGTTATACTCCACACGAATACTCACAACGATTTAAGGGCTGCTTTCCCTTCGTAAACAATACAAAAATAAAAGAAATCACTTAAATTTATTTTTTTCACATTCAGTTCGAGATTCACTTGTTTTTCCACTTAAGATATGTTTCCCACTTTAGTTAATTTTTCCTCTAATATCCTAGTTTTAGCACAATTTATCCTATTTCAGATTTTTCCCGCTTTCAGTTATAATCCCAAATTTAGTTAACTTTCCCAATTTCTGTAATTTTCCACACTTCGTTCACTCATAAAAAAAAATTAATGAAGGCAGTCATTTGACAGCATTAATGTATCTATATATCATTATATTCTAGGCAGAGACCGTCCCACAATAGGTCAGACGCGCGACTGAGCGACATACAGATATTCCTAGGATCTTATATCGCGTGGTATATAAACCATCATAATAATTGATTTTAGATTTGCATGATCGTAGGAAGATTATATTGTACAATTGTATAAACGTGGTGGAAAAAACGGAAATAATGTTTATTTCAATATCTACACGCAAACAAAATAAGTATATTGTAGGTAATTTCATTAATATAATATATACACTTTAAATAATTAACTTTCAAGATTTCCATATTACTTGTGTTTCTTATTCACATTTAATAGATGAATTGTATGCAATTAGGTAGGTAATTTTATTACGATTTTCATATCTTTAGAAGACATTTTTGATTTACGCAATAGACAACTTTACCATCGAGAAATTTTTGATTGGTTTATAAATTAAAAAGGAATATTACAAAACGATTCTTTTTTATATTGGTTGATAAATAAAATAAAATAAAATAGATAAAGCGAGATACACTAAGTTGAACAAGAGTAGTCGAAGAAACACCAATCAAAAAGTTTAAACCAAAATTGCCAAGTTTGTATCTAATATACCTACAAC